>VSDK01009179.1:34431-68349 GCA_009767595.1 Symbiodinium kawagutii | reverse complement strand
GGTGGTGATGATGATGATGATGATGATGATGATGATGATGATGATGATGATGACGCAGCGCTAAAAACAACTTAAAAATGCAAAAACATTGCGATGCTGATGGTGATAGTAAAGGTGATGGTTATATAGTGGTGATGGGATATAGCTCGAAAATTTACGGTAATGGACCAAACCAAGTTCGGCGGTGAACCAACTCACTACATTTACAACTTGACATTAACTTAGTTGCAAAAAAATGCTCGCGTACGAAGCAATGGTTATAGCAGGAAGATTGGTCAGCAATGATGGTCAACAAAGATGGTCAAGAATGAGGATCGATAATCAAACATTAAATTCATTTAGAATAGATGATCATGATTCATTCGTTGAAGAACGATATTGATTGACAATGGCTGCTATTGGATATTAATGGTTTAATGACAGTTGAACATGCTTATTGCAAAACTGATGACAGTAGGTAAGAAAAGATGAGCCATCCTGCTTAAGTGTTAGAACCCGTGAATAGGTCACTAGTGCTGGTAGATACCGGAAATCAGAGCCAATGATGGTTATTCAATGATTGTGAAATCAAGTATGATTACTCATGGGTAGTGGGTGCCTGTGGCAAAATGTGGTACCAATTGATTGCTCGGTAAAGGAATGATGGTTGATGGTGGTTGTATGGCTATGGTTCAATACCCTGATACCCTAGTCAACATCCCCTAAGTGACCATCGAGTCTTTCATGTGCGGGTAATATTGACCCATAACCATACTGGGGATGATGGTAAATATGGTAAATACACGTAAGTACCAAGTATATAATTGTTGGGCTGCTCAATAATGGTAGAATAGTGGTTATATATTGGTGATGGTAAATACGAAACTGGTTGGTGGTTTCAATCCTTATCAAACATTTTAGTCAACCAACCATTTGTTAATGGTTACTGTGGAAACCAAACATTTGTTAATAGTTACCATGGAAACCAACCATTTGTTAATAGTTACTATGGAAACCAACCATTTCTTAATAGTTACTATGTAAACCAACCATTTCTTAATAGTTACCATGGAAAATAAAAAATGCTAAAAACCATCAAGCAGCAAACAGGAAGATGCGATTTTGTTCGGTGCGTCCCAGGCACGTTGTGATTCACCTTGTTTTGATTTGCTTTGGCTTTCAGCAAGCATCGGACCACTTCGCTGTGACCCTTCCTTGGTGGTGGCAACACATGGCACTATCTCAAAGACATACAAACTGATTGATGGCTATTAGCCATCCAGGAAATCTGAGTGAATCAATCAATAGTCCCTCCATATTGGGGAAAATGAACAGTGTCTAAAATACGACTAAAACCACCCACAGTATCTGCCATCTGGGTAAATTTCATCTCACGCTGGAAAATATTCTGAACTATCCAAAATGATTAAACATAGAGGTAACATAGTAATTACAACGAAAATACAATCATGAACATCTATTACATTCATGATTGCTGATCGTTGTAGTTGCCAACCAACACAAACCATAGTCGACCTATTGATTGTCATCATTATTGTCAACCAATATTATATCAACCATATACTGAATATTTTAACCAATCATTCTTTACCATCATTATCCCCTATCATCATCCAACCATCATGAAGGCCCGTGCTAAACCGGGCCGCCCCCCCCCCCACCCCCCCCTCCACCTGCCAAGCCACCACGAGGCCACCCAGAGCGGCGTGTTCTCATTGCAGTTCGCCTGGTTGGCATCCGCATCTGCGGCCAACAAGGACTGCACGATGCCGTGAAGGCCCTGGTGACGATGCCGGCTGGGTGAAGATGGTGAACCAGCTGGGTGTGCCTTGGATGTGCAGTGCCCGGGGTTACTTCCATGGTTATGGCCATTGTTAGTTGCACCCTACTATAAGGTAGCTGATCTATCCCTTAGATTGTGCGAATGTTGCCAGTTAGTAGGTGGGGATGTACCTCCAAGGATATAGGTTGGTGAGTCAGGTTGGCTAGTTGCCAACTGGGCTCATCCAAGTACTTAGCACCACTAGCGTGAATCGCCAACCAGTCAACAAAACCACATAAAATGGATTAAGATAGAACTATAACCCCTATAACCATGGTCAGTTACCACTTGCTTAGTGGACATAGCACATCCAACTAGCCAACCAACCAGTCAACAAAACCACCATCCATCCCAACCACCATCCCAACCACCACCCATCCCACCCTCCCGTGGCAGGTCCTTGTTGGATGCCACCAGCAGCGCTGCTTTGCCCTCCTCATCTGCCAGGTTGGGCTCGGCATCGGCCTCCAGCCCCCCCCCGGGGCCTGGGGACCCCCGCCACTTGGAGCAGCGGCAGCTTGCGCAGCGGGTCACCTGAGAGGCGACCCAAGCGCAACGGGATAAGGGTTCGATGGGTTTCATGCCTCATCAAACTATAGTAAATCATGGGGATGAAACTATAGTTGATGAAAATGAAAACCATTGAAACCAATCATTTGTTGGCCATTGATGAAAACCATTGAACCTACATTTGCTGGCCAACAATTGTACCACTCATCAATGGTCGACAAATCATAAGGAAAAAATACCGTAGAGATACCAGCAAATCATAGGGGAAATAAGTGTTCAAGCTTTCATCCCAACAAATCATAGGGGAAAAATGCCAGCTATACTAGGGATGAAACAACCAATTCTTATCAATTCTTGTTTTCATATCCTAGTTAGTTCCAACAAATCAATGGAAGAAATGCCGGCACTAGTTTGAGGCTATGGTTAAGAACGGCTTACAAAGACATGAAGATCAGCAAACAACCGACAACAATAGAGATACCAACAACAAAATGAAAATGCAACAAGCAATTGGTGCATGAACAACCTTGACAAAAGACAGGGAGATTATCAGAACTGACGGGCAAATGCTAGGGCGATCAAAGTGATACGGACATTCAACCCGACAACACCAGGGATGATGTGCCTGTATTTCATGGAGATTTCTACAAGCTACGAATCGGGAGCATTGCAAACAGTGGGGGGTCCGGGGCGCGACCAACCATTAGCAACGGAGGGTAGGTTTCACAAGGATTATCAAACATGTCATTAACCATCAGCAGCAGTACTTCTCAGACCAGCTTACCAACCATCACCATTGGCCAATACAGTAAGTAAGGTAACCATCACGATTGGAGGTAATACTCAAACAAAGACTTCGACATTCCAGCTTACTAGCCAACCATCAATCACTAATCTTTACCATCAATATCACCGTAAAATCAATGTCACCATCGGTTGAAATTTCCAACCATATTGGCTAGCTTACTAATCCTTGATGATACACCATGGATCGCTGTGCCTGCAACAAAAACCATCAATGAATCCTAGTTAACCATCAGTTCACCATTGCTTTCATGCTGGTTGCTATCAAGCATCATTCACCAGCCGATGCATTATCAATGAACCGTCACAAATAACCATCCTCCAAATCATCCACTGAACCATCATTTAGCATGGTCACCATGATGAAACACCACATTCAAATGACCAACAAATCAACCATCGATCATTAAATCGCCCACCAATCAACCATCCATTCAACCACCATCCACCATCCAAAATCCATCAAAACATCAACCATCAATCCAACATCGAACCATCAACGAACCAGTCCTTTTCCTTACACAACACCCATCATCCACCATTGAACCACCACATCTGCCCCCCCTGGAGGCCCCCCTCCCACCACCGGCAGCTCCACCTGGCAGGTTGGGATCGATGCTCTTCTTCAGCACGGCATCCAGGCGGGGCACGTCGCCCCAGCGCACCGCCATGCGGAGCTCCTCAGGCGCAGCGGGCAGCTCTGCGCCACACGTGGAGCACGTGCTGCATGAGCCGTTAACAATATGAATAATGGCCATATGGTGGTTTCTCAAGCCATAGGGGACCCCAAAAATGGCTGGTTTATTGCTATAAATGACTATAAATTGCCGTATGGCTATGGGTCCAATATTGATCAACCAACTTTCATGGGGGATTTCCACCAACAAAACAAGGGAAAACAATGGTTAATGAAAGGGGAACCAGGGGTACGGGGTTTTGACCCACTGCCATATGTTGGTTGGTATCATAACTAGCCATGTGGTAAAATAGCAATATGGAAATTATTAGTTATAGCCATTATGTTGTTATCTAACACTAGCCAGTTATTAGCCCTATGGTATAATAACTAGCTATGTGGTACTATCAAAGCAATATTTGGTACTATCAAAGCATTATCAAAGCAATATGTTTGGCTGCATTAGCCATATTGGATCATACCCATCAACTGTGGTAATATCAAAGCGATATTGTTGTGTTGGTTGGTATAATCATGTAACATGTATACTCATTAGCCATTCATTCCAACACTGACGGTTAGAATGATTATACCGACCAACACTGACGTTAATGATTATCCTTAACCATCACTTCAACCATGACCTTGACCATCATTAACCAACATTAACCAACATCATTAGCCATCATTAACCATCATTAACCATCATTAATTAACCATGATTAACCAACATCTACCAACATGAACCAACATCTACCAATATGAACCTCAGGATGAGTCATGACCCCGCGCCTGCACCACCTCCGGCTCCGGGCTCTGATGCCAGTGGCGGCTCCAGCGCTTCACTCAGCGGCTCCAGGGGTTCGTCGTCCTCCAGTGGTCGATCCGATAGAAAGAGCCTCAGCTGAGGAAGCTACTGAGTGGGACCCCCCTGGTTAGGTAGATAGATAACTAGATAGTTTGTTAGTTACTTAGTTACTTAGTTTGTTTGTTACTTTGTTCATTTGTTTGTTTGTTGGGTAGGTTACTTAGATAGTTAGATAGTTTGCTAGTTGGGTAGGTTGCTGCGTTAGATAGGTAGTTTGCGGGTCAGTGAGTCAGATAGTCAAATAGCTAGGTACTTTACTGTTTGCTTGTTGGATAACTTGAGTTAGTTCACTGATGTATCAAACACAAAGCTTGAATCACTAGTAGTCAAATTTAAGCATCAATGAACACATAACTGCTGGTTTGTGATGGCTAGTATGATCAATAATTGATGCTTGAACTTATGAATGTATACACTTGGTTAAACCAAACTGATATGTCGTGCACACCAAAAGAATTGGAACACATGTGATTGTATGTGTTGATCTAAGTTGATACGTGGTGAGCCTCCAGTTAAAAGAGTAAGGTAGAAAGGACATGCTTGCAAGGAGACATGTGGTGGCTGCCTGTTGACAAATTAGTTAATTTGCACATAAATGTACCACACTGTGCACATGCACACGCCCTGGAATGATATGTTCATGATTTAGCTCCGACCACAGAACATGAAAGATAAAGTGCTGGCATGTCTTCCTAGCAGCAATAGGCAGCTTGGACCCAGGTACCTCTGCCTGTAGATGGACACACCATTCACAGCTTTCAAATACCTGCAGCCAGGGGCGGAATCTGCTGACCATCGCCAAACCTTAAGGGGACCCCATGGAGCATGCATGACGTTGGGCTGAAGAGCGAAGGTGGTCCCATGGCCAAGCTAGTTGGTATCTGGATGCAGAATTCATAGGCTAAGTGTCACTACAACATCCGTCAGCAATCCGCTACTAATCATAAGCGGATAGCCATGGATATGGACCACCACAGCTGGACCAAGCCTCATTTACGAAAAACAACCGAGGATTTAGTGCATCACACACAGAATGAATATACCTGCACGGCTATGTCACACATGGTCACGCCCGAACAGAAATGTCGAACGGAACTGTGGCTGGTCGCCGTTATTGTTGATAGATTTATTGCGTACCATCATAAACCGACTAGCGACCATATTATCTGTTGATAGTAAACCCTTGATAAGTATGGGACAGGTTGATGGCTTGATGACAGCTGTTAGTTGCAAATAAGCATCATTGACCGCATGGAATCACTTGGTCAATAACCAAGGCCATCGGCTAGCATTAGCCATGATTACTAACCATGACTCCGTAACCAGCCTCAATTATCTTTAACTAGTCATTGAACCTCAAAACTGACCATTGACATCGTTGATTAACCACTGAACTGGCAACTATTAACTAGCAAACTGGCGACCGGTGATTGACCATTTTAATCAACTGCTTGGTTATTATGAACAACCTACAAACCACTCTTATACCAAATTTGTTATTGATTATGGTATAGTTTTAGCAACCATCATAACTGTGATAATGGCAATACTGATGACTAAACTGTTATATCCATCGTAACGAGTGTTAATCATGAGTACCCACAACAATTAACTTTCTCCACAATCAATTCTTACTCAACATTATAGCCACCATCACCATCCATATCCATCCATCATAATCATCTGAAACCATCATAACTAATCATTGGCAACCATTATAGATTATAACCACTGTCAGCCATTAAACGCATAGCCATCATAACCATCGTCAACAATTGTCAACCATTCTAACCCTGGTCAACCGCTATGATTATCCATTAGTATCCTTGCTAACCATCAATAACTAACCATCGACAACCATTATAACTATTGTCAGCCATTACAACCATTGTTAACCATCAAAACAAACCATTGCCAACCATTATAAGCATTCATCAATCCATTAAACCATGTCCATTGTAATGTTAACTGATTGCAATGGTTAACCATTCATAAATGGCTGTGGGTCAAAACCCTGTACCCCTGGTTCCCTATCATTCACCATTGGTTTCCCTACAAAATGGTTGGTCATTATCCCCTATTCTGGTTGGTTAACATTGACCCATAGCCAAATCCATTATAGCAGTTGGTGTCGACCATTAAACCCGTTGCTCATGACCCAACCGCTACGCGCCCGCGCGAACCAAGGCACTCCTTGAGCTCTCGGCCGTTCGTCGGCACCTTCGTTAGCTCCAGCACCGTGTCACCCGACACGCCAAAGACACGCGTGCGGCACACCATGGCGCGACCGGGGGTGGCAGCTGAGTACGCTGGTTGTGCCTACCATGAGCCTGGTGCTACTGGTTTAGAAGGGTTGATTGAGAAGTTAACTATGGTGGTTGATGATTCATCATGTTCAATAGTGGCACATGATAATGGCAAGTTGATTGGATAAGAATGATTGAGAGCAAGTTGAGTCTGATGGTAAATGATTTGTAATGGTCAAGTTAAGTAAGCTAAGTATGGTGGTTGATTATGGCCTTTCCTGGGTGATGGCAACGCATCGTCTGACACCAAAGACATCGCCAACAGGAGGGAGTTTCCACCAACAACAATAATAGCGAATCAACTAGTTTATACCGATAGGTCTTCCACTTGCTAGGCAATGAACCAAAAATGTTCGGGAACTGTCCTGTGGGGAAAAAAACATGCTCCAACAATTGAGGTGCCTTTAGGGAAGAACAAAACAGCGTGATCCTGTGCATCCGGACCGAAAAACATGGAGGGTTACCTTCAGACAGGGCCCAGAATCAAACAAATGAAAATGATGGCTTTGTAAACCCTGTACTTTTGCATCCTCAAAGATATCAGTGGCTTCGGGATGCCCCTGCAAGGTTCAAAGCCTGTCGCTTCCAAAGCAATACCGCCGGACAACGTGAGTCTTTTACTTCACCGGGTGCATCATCAAGTGGTAGAGGTAAATTGACACCAGTAAACGGCGAACCAATTGGTTTAGTTTCACCAGCAATCATCGATCAAAAATACCCGCCACCTTCTGATGTTCTTCGTTTATCACCGCAAAATGTGATACCACGGTTCTGTGGGATAGCAGTGTTCTGACCAAAGACTATGTACGATCTCGAACTGTTTTTTGTGATCAAATGGCTATGGGTCAATATTAACCAACCAATAATGGGGACAATGACCAACCATTCTATATAGGGAAACCAATGGTAAATGATGGGGAACCAGGGGTACAGGGTTTTGACCCATAGCCATGAATTGCTGGCCTGGAACCAATGAATGCCCCCACCCATGAGCAACTCACCGAAAGCAGCGATTTGATTTGATCCCGCTGACTCTTGGAATCTTCACCATGCCTTGGTTGCGCGTGGCCGTGGGGTGGCGGCGGACAGTGGGTTGTGAGCTGTGATGGCACATGGCGGTGCGCTCGATAAAATGTGTGTTATTTCATCTCAAAATGCATATTGAAGAAATCAACGGAACCCATTCCACCTGTCAATGATAATTGACAACGAGTTGTTGTTGAAATCGGTAGTTCTGCGAATTGGTGTCCAAAGGAAACTCAAGATTTCAACCTTCTCCAGTTCAGCCCAGGCATGTGCCCTATTTTCCATCTGAAATCAAGGCATTAAAAGAAATAGAAATGGATGAATGTCTTGGACTCGGTGAGACGTGGCAGCTTCGCCGCTGCTTCTTTCACTGCCGCTGCGGCTGCCGAGGTGATGCCGTCGCCATCAAAGTGCAGCACCAGCATGACGAGTTCCTGGAGCTCCGGGAGGCGCTCGGCCAATGCTTTTGCACCTGCGTCACCGATGGCATTGCCTCTCAAGTTCAGCGTGAGCTCCTGGATTTTCGTCAACTTGGCAAGGGTGGCAACGGCTTTGCAGCCCCCACTGGTGATGTTGCAACTAGACAAATCCAGGTTTAACTTGGTGATGGCTGCCAATTGGGACATGGAATCAGTCAATGTTTCGGCACCTGCGTCACCGATGGTGTTACCGCCAAGTTCCAGAAAGAGTTCGTGAATTTGGATCAACTTAGAAAAGTTGGCGGCAACGGCTTCGCAGCCCTCACTGGTGATCTTGCTACCATACAAAGCCAGGTTTAGCTTGGTGATGGCTGTCAAGTGCGAAATTGCATCAGCCAATGCTTCGGCACCTTCGTCACCAACGTTATTCCAACCAAAGTTCAGCTCCAGCTCTTGGATATTGGTCAACTTGCAAAGGGCTGTGGCAATGGCTTTGCAGCCTGTGCTGCTCATGTTGCTATTCCGCATGCCCAGGTGCAGTTTGGTGGTGGCTGTCAGGTTGGAAATAACATCAGCCAATGGTTGGGCACCTTCATCCCCAATTTTTTCGCTGCTCAAGTCCAAAGTATCTATTGCTGTAAGCTTCGGCCCAAACCCAATGCTCAGTTGGCTGCAAATGTCACGCAACGATGGGTCCCTCAGAGTCATCTTCAACACCTTGACCAAGGCTCGCTTCTGCGACTCTTCTGTCGGTTCTTCCCAGCCTTGCAAGGCAAGCTGCAGCCGCAAATAGGTTGGAAAAATTGCACCTTCAAACGAAGAAGGTGGCTTCGGCCCAAGGGATTCAACCTGTTCCAGCTTTTGATCGACTCTGTCCTTAGCCTCTCGCAGCAAATGTGACTCCCAAATATCATCTTTGCCCGGGACCTGTGCCACTCTTGACATAGCTACGGTGAACTCATTGCTAGCCTCCACCCGGTCGTAACAGAAAGCTTCTACTGCTTGCTCAAGAAGCCAGTCTTTGACTGTCTCAGCCAGCGAAGCATGAAACAAAACAGCAAAAATCAGACGCGCAACTGGTATGGCTATGTTCGTTACGACCGTAAACATGCTGCCTTTGGAAGACATGGACACTAGGCATGCCAGCAATGCTTGTGGCAGATCTTCTGCCAGCATGGCTTTGCGCCTTGTGGGTGTGGTCTGCTTGTACATCACCGTGCAAAATTTGACCCACCGGCTGTGTACAAACTTCGATCCTGTCCTAGTTGGTTTCAAAAGGAGCATCGGTAGATATGCACTCTCCAGTTCCAGTCTTGAGCTCTTCACCGGGAGGAGCACGCAAAGATGTAAAACCCACAGGTACGTCAAACCAGCAATGCCGAGGTATCTAAGCAAAAGGACATCCGATTCAATCGCCACTGACGCCAGCATGGCATCCTTTAAGCTGTCAAACCCATCTCCAAGGTACGGGAAGACAAAGAGAGTACTTAGAGCTACATCAAAGGGTGCATAAACTGCACCACCGTTCAGCAGCCGCAAGGCCATGGCCTGAGCCAGCAGCCAAAGCAATCCCCAAGTGAGGATTTCATCGAAGCCTTCCCAGACCATACCACCTGATGTCAGTTGTCCAGCCATGCTGGCTGTCAGGGTGAGCTTGGTACACAAGGCCAGATTCGCGACAACCAAACAAATGGTGATCGAGGTTCGCTGCACATCTTTGAGCTGGTTGTGAGGTCTGTCGTCTCCAACTCGTTCATCTTGCTGCATCTGTACCTGTCAGGGCCCAAGCAGCTGCGAAACCCAACAAAACGAGAATCAACTGAATCAACAGGAAGGGCACACAGGGAATGGCCAACACATGGCTCCAAAATCAAATTGCTATTTTTTCAAAAATGATAGGCCACATGCAGCTACGCCATCCGTCACCCCGTGTGAAACTGCAGCTACATGTTTGCGCAGGTGGAAGAGGAATGAACATGTCTGTTTCATTTGAATGAAACAAACACATGCAGGTCTAAAGTAGTCCTGAATTTTGAGATATCCATAGGCTTTTCTCTTTATCATGCAAGATGTTTGTACGAAGTGAGCAGGTGTCCTAAAGCATTTTACAACAGAAGATTGCCAAGACCTGCCCCAAATGTTTCCTTTGGATTCTTTCGACCTCTTATCAAAGGTTTTGCCACTGCCGTCCAAACTGAGAATCAGTCCTTCAAACATGGTATTCCCAGCACCAGCATTGCAAAGACCGTTGCTCCAACCAGCTTGATGGCCATCAGGGGAACCCAAAATTTGGCCCGCGCCATCGAGTTGGTGGCGGTGGCCAAATCGGGCCATCTTGGCCGGGTCATGTGGAGGAAATACTCTTTGGGACCGTGCCAAGTGGCGTTGGGAAGGTGCCAGGTTTCAATCTTCTGCCAGGTCTGGTTACCAAACTGCAGCGTCAAATAATCTGGCAAATAGAGGTTCGGGATCTGGACCCACTGCTGCAGCTGAGCTGTGTCAAGGGCCAGGGCCCATGGAGTTGTCACCAGAATCAAAAGGATTAAGACTCTCGTCACGATCTCAGACCGCCCAAATTCATTCACTTGCTGGGCACTTGCATTTCTTTGATCTATCCAAACCCAGACCACTTCCGCCCAAATGGAAATCGCTCCAAAGGTCACAGGCACAAGGCGAGGCAGCCATGAAGGCACAGTCTCGAGCAGCTGGGGCATCTCGCCCGACCACCAAACCACTGCCAAGGGAAGCAACGTTGCAATGACAATAAGAACCACAGCCAGTAGTTTTTCACCCAAAATGGGCACCTGGTTCACAAAAGGGACGATGAACAGAGCTATTCCGCCGAATCCAGCGAGCAACACCGCTGCTAGGAGCTGCCAGCTGGCAGTGGTCAACAACGGAAGAGGCACGGACCAAATGAAATAGAGCGAAAGCAGTATAGCTCGTCTATCATTTGCATCTTTTAGCATCCAAGGAATCTGGTACAAACCGATCATCCCTGGAACCGTCAGCAGTAGAGACACCCAACTCCAGGTGCTCACCACAGTCAGTGCTGTCATCCAAGCCGCGATGAGGCTTGCTGCGAGGCCATAGCAATGTGTGTCCTGATCAAGATCAGCATAGTGGAGCACCACCGCGCTGACGATGCAGGTGGCACTGGAAAGTCCAAAGAGCCACCACTGGCACTGCAGAAACGGCATCCCCAGCATCCAAATGTTCAAGATCAATGAGACCACTGTTCTTCCAGTTTTTATGGGTGTCCATACTGCCATCATACTCTGGCACAACATGTAGCAAATGCCTGGGCCAGCTTTTATGATCATATGCCAGGTGGGTTTGCTGCGCGCCAAAAGCACAAAGTAGAGAACCAGCATTACACTGAAGGCCAAAGGTATCACAAAGGTCTGGTGGGCAGGTGGTTCATCCTCGGTGCCAGTGCCTCCTTCTGAGTCAGTGCCAGCGCCCCTTTCTGAGTCGGTGCTAGTGCCTCCTTCTGAGTCGCTGTGCACCTGAAACAGCTCATAGCTCTGGGATCGACTGGCTCTCAGCGCCTTCAGCAGTGCACCGATTCCAACCAGCGTCGCTGCGATTGCAGCAGCGTACAGGGCGATCTCAGGAGACATTGCCATGCAAAGCGATGCGTTGCGCTGAATTTGGCGGTGATACCCACGAAATTGATTTTCAACATCATGTTTAGCAAACATGTTTCACACCCTGAGAACTGACTTTCAACATCTGTGCTCCGAATCATCAAAAATTTGAGTTGATCAGTCGCAATCTTCAATCTTCAATTGCAGTAATAGTGATTAAATATTATGTCGATTAGTCTGTCTACACCTGTCAGGTTCCAAATTGTTGCGAATACAGAAATGCGCACTGTGGTTGTGTTGCTTGGAGCCCACTGCAGCACCATGTGCACCACGTGCTTGCACCCTCCAGCTGTGCGTCCCTCCCACCATTTCTCACAAGGTCACATCTCCATGGGGTGTTTGAGAGTTGACTTCAGACCAACGAAAATGGCAATGACTTTTCGTGTTTGATGTCTCTTTCATGACTGATCTTGCAGCACGGAATTCGAATCCACACACTCCACAAGCGCATGGAATTCGAATCCAAACACTCCACAAGCCTCCACAAACCGAGGATCGCACTCGGACACTGGTTGAAGTTGAGGTCTTCGATTCTTACCCACCTGCAATTCCATCATGTGAAATGTCAGACTAGTTGATTAGAGCGCTGAGCAGCTGGGAGGATCCTACCCAAATTCAGCTCAACTGCCAAAACTAACAGCACCTGTTAGTCTGTCAGGTGCTTGTCAACTTGGCCGACACAAAGACCCCGTGGAAACAAACTACAAGTATATCAGCACATATCTCAATCGCTGCCGGAGCTGGCACTACAACCTGTCCCGGATTTACAAAAGTCACGCAGCGGTCACGAGTATTATCTAACCAATCTACTAACCTTTGCCGTTGGTTAATGCAGTCACAGGGTAACCATCACCATCCAAGGCAAGGCTTGGGCATACCAGCTTGCGAGCAAACCATCAATGACTACAATCAGTACTACCATCATATCAATGTCACCATCGGTTGATAAGCATCATTAGCCGGCTTACGGACCATCGTTGGTACACCATCCATCAATCAATGATGAATCATCCATCAACAATTTGTTTCAACATGGCAGTCATCAATCTTCATTCACCAGCTTGTGAACCATCAACTAACCAGCACCTAAACCATCATTTACCAAAGTGATGAAGCATCATGACGAATTCATAAAGAAAAAAACATCAATCACATAAGAACCATCACAATTTACCATCAATCAACCATAATTTATGATTGTAATCAATCAATCAATCAATCAATCAATCAATCAATCAATCAATCAATCAATCAATCAAAGATTCCAGCATCATTTCACCATCAGTGAACCATTGAGCATGAAATTCAGCATTCATTGATTCACTGACCATCAATCAAACCTCAACTAATCATCTATCAACCATTGCTGCCCAACTACTAACTATCTGCTCAACCAGAATCGCTAGTCTATAGTGACAGTAGTAGCAGTACTAGTATTGACTTAATCACTAATCACTAGTTCCTATAGTTGGTAGTTGGTTAAACTTAATAGTGAACATCCATCCAAAATCGGTCAATTGAGAATGGCAGCTGGGGACCCCCTGGAACTCCCTCCCCTGCACCTCCACCTAGCAGGATCGATGCTTCGGCACTTACGACCAACCAACGAGCATGGTACCCCAGCAACCATGTTCACGTACCATCAGCATTTAAGAATTGCAAGTGAACCATCAGCTAAAACATCATTTCAACCTAACCACCCACATGTTACAGTATATAACCATCAGCAGTTCAAGCATCAGTTCAACCATCACTTGACAAGCAAACTTAAGCATCACCATCAATCATCATCTAACCAGCACTCATCAGTATTGACCTACGTCGTTAACCATTTTTAATCATCATTTAATCATTTCAACAACAATCACTTGATTCTAACCATTCACATGCCAACAATCATCAATTAAAACATCAGTTCAACATAGTTCAACCATTCATACTGCCCAGAATCATCCTGAACTGCTGGACCTGGCAGGTTGAAATCGACACTCTTCAGCACGGCACTTTGCGGAGCTCCTGCTGCGGCGACCGCCAGTCGTGGACTCCCAGGGATCGCAAAGTGACTACGAAGGCAAGTGCCAGGTCAGCAATCAGCTTGGTTCAATACAGGTAAGTGATACTAGTTGCCCATCAGCTTAGTTTGTTAAGTGTAACTCCCAGGCAAATTGTAGGTCCAATACTATGACAAGTTTTTTAGTTGGTTTTAAAGAACAGGCTGTAACGTTGGCCTGACATTGTTGTTGCCTTATGTCAATAACCATCAGCAAGAGCATTGTGGCACCAGCTTACCAACCATCGCGATTGGTCAATACACTAACTAATCATCACCATCGGAGGCAATTCTTAGACCAAGACTTCGACAGACTCGTTGACTGACGAACCATGAATCAATAAAATCAGCATTACCATAATATCAATGTGACCACAAGTTGAAATTGACAACCAAAACATCTGACGAATCATCGTGAATACACCACGGATCGCCCTGCCTGGAACAAAAAACTTGAATCAATCCTTAGCTAACCATCAATTAACCATTAGCTTCAAATGGTTGTTATCAATCCTCATTCACCAGCTTGTTAACCATTGACCATTACAAACAACCATCATCAAAATCATCATTCACCACCAGATCAAATTCAATCGTCAAACAAACAAACCATCATTTCACCATCATGCGACTAACCAGACTGACTACCCCCATGGATGCCGCCTATCCTCCCGTACCATCAAACCTCAACCCTCACAGCTGGAGCCCCTGGGAGTCTCCCTCCACCGACAGCTCCACCTGGCAGCACGGCAGCCGTGGCACGTCGCCCCCAGCGCAGGTCCTGCGAACGGAGCGCAGCTGCAGTCGCTTGGATGTGCATCCCCAGGGACGGTAACATGTAACTCACCATGGTCATATGGGGTTCATAGCCTAATAAGGAAGGTTAACAACCCCCATAACCCTTCATGACCCCTGTAGGTTATGAACCTCGAGAAGCCCTTGTAACCCTTGTGGCTGTTCAGGCTATAATCTTGCTTCTGAGGCTATTCACCACGCTTACATCCTACAGAGCGTACGGAACTAACCCCAGCTGCACATCCTTATAGGGTTCAGCTTGCCCTCGTCATAACCCCAGCACATCCAAGTGATGGAAAAATTGACTCGTTGCAGACCCGGCTGGAGATTTCCAACGCAGAATTTGCCAAAAACCAGAAGTGTCTATAGGAGTGATAGCTGTGAAAAAATGTCTAGCTGAATATTAGCTAATTATACTTATTCATTAGCCATTGCTGGTTGTAGCAAATGTATTTGCTATATAGTACACAAAAAACATAGTGATCTATATGGCCTTGCGATGGTGATTCGCACTATCTCGATGTTAGCAACGTGGCTGCATTCGTTCAAACAATAATTGGCGATGGATAGCAATGTTTCAAAACAAGTTTGCATTTGTTACAATGGTTGGTAATATTGTCATAATCACCACATGGTATATATTATATAGTTTAATATATGTCTATAATGAAACATGGCGATTGACAAATGGTGATATGTTGATCAATGGCACTCGATCAATAATGGTTCCATACCACGGATCATAGGACACCGGCTGTTATAATCTTTACCACGTAAGGCAAAGACCAGAACATGGCCCAGAAGAAAGCGTCATTTTAAAGTGTTCTATCCATGGCCCCTGATGTATGACTAAAGTTGTGACCTTGATCATGATGGTTCATCAACCATCGATCAATCATTACTCTTCATGAGTAAGGATGCCAGGTCGGAGCATATACTCACCAGCTCACCAGTCAATATAGCAAATCACCATGTCACCAGTGACCAGTAGACATTGGTACACCATAATCATATTGGCATGATTGACACTGATCATTTGGCATACCCTACCCTTCCACTTACCTAGAGGTAACCATCCCTACTTGGGATTCCCTGCTTACCTGCTATAGAGGTAACTGGAAGTAGTGGTAACACTTAGTTGTCAGTTGGTTGTATCACATGCCTTGAACTATGATTATATCTACCACTGCTGCTAATTACCCTACTTAAAACCTAAGTAAGCTAACTTTTGGGTACCACTCTGTAACCATGTTTTTCTCCAATGGCCAATCATGCAACAACCTCTTGGATAATCAAATTTTGGAACCAAACGAAGCCTTGCCAACTCACCAAATGCCAGGGGCCGGGCACAACCACAGGAGCAATGGCCGAAACACTGGGAGATAACCATGTGTTTATGGATCACGACAAAAATCGCGAGTTTCTTGCGGAGAAGTGATCCAACCAATATCGACCAACGTCAATCAAGCGCTCATCGTTGCTGATCACTACTGCTTCACCACCATTAACCATCATGTTCATCATCACTAAGATAAATCAACCACAATTCATCAACCACGTTCAACTAATCATCATTAATCAAACATCACTGCCCATCATTTCACCCAGTTTTTTCACCAACCACCAACATCAACCAACATCAACCAGGATGACCCCGCACCATCTCACCATCTCTGGGTGATGCCTTGGAAGCACCAGGTCAGTGTCGGCTCCAGGCGATCTGATAGAAAGAGCCTCAGCAGAGAAGGTGATGGACTCGTGATGATTGATCAATGGAACTTGTACCAGGGATTGATAGGTGATATATTGATCAATGAAACCTGGTGATTGACTTTTGGTGACATGTTGATCAATGGAACTTGTACCATTTGAATACCACTTGTGGTGATATCACTAATGGTGAGTCACTAATGGAACAAGTGATAATGGAACTTGTACTGGTGATTGATCAATGGAACTTGTACCGTTTGGATCATCTAATATGACTAACATATGGTACAAATTCGCCATGGCATCACTATTGGTGGTATCTTTTGCATCATCAATGCTATGGTAATGTCACTAATATGCACCATATGTGATCAGCTAATTACTATATCATGGTTCCATATGATGATCACTGACAACAATGGTTCCAACAATACCATGATGCCATGGCTCATAAGCCGGATCATAGCACAATGACTGCTATGATCTGTATACGTAAGGCAACCGCCAGAACATGCCCCAGAATTGAGCGTCATTTTTGCAAATGTTCTTCATGGTTCACCAGCAATCAATGAATTATTACTGTTCATGAGTAAGGATACCAGGAGGCTGCTGGTACTGGTTTGATAAACAAATAAACTATGGTGGTTGATGATTCATCATGCGGCCAATGGTGGTACATGACTAATTAAGGCCAGTTGAATGGTTCAGAATGGTTGATAATGAGTTAAGTATGGTGGTTGATTATGTCCCTCCAGGTGATGGCAACACATCGTGTGACCTCAAAAACATCGCCTATCAATAGGGAGTTTGCACCACCAACGGTTGGGCTTTCCACGTGGTAGGCAATGAATCAAACCCGGGTTCTTTGCCGCTCCAACAAATCAGGTTATTCAATGGAAGTAAAATTCAGTGTGATCTTGTGCACACTCAACAAAAAAGGACCGAGAGTTACCTTGAGAAAGTGGTCACTCAGAACCAAACAAAGGCATGGCTGTGTGGGTCAAACACCTGTACCTGTTCACAGCCCATAAACGAACAACAACGTCCACGTGTTGGCCTCAGGGTAGCCTCATTTGAAGACATGAACTTTCCCTTCCCAATTCGATAATTTGTGCTAACGATACATGGTAACTTTTGGGACACATCAATAATTTATGGATACCCCCCCACGGTACCCTCATGGAACTGGAAACGCCCACCTTGTGGCTTTGACTCTTAATTAGTGGATGTCAATGTCTGAACTTAGCCTCCTGGTGTCCACATTTTCTGGTGCCTGGAACTCCCCATTTATCTTCAAAGATATCATTGGCTTTGTGATGTCCCTGCAGGGTTCAAGGCCTTTCACACAGGGAATGATGCCGCCTGCCGGACAACGTGGTGATTTGTCAAGTGGCAAAAGATAATTCTAGATCTAAGTCAAAGGCGAAGCAACTGCTGCAATTTCACCAGCAATCATCAACAAACACTGCCAGCCACCTTTTGAGTTCTAAGGGAAGAAACATCCCCACCCTGCAGGGATGAAACACATGTAACTGTTATTGGTGTAACCCACCCGCATCTAGATGGTAAACTGTTGAACCTGCTCGTATTCTCCCGGTCCCTATCTGACCGCTGATCACCAAAAAAAAGGCAAATGCACATTGCAGATCACTCTGACGTTTATCATCTCAAAATGTGATATACCATAGTTCTGTGGGATAGCAAGTCAAAAGTCTTTGACCAAAGACCATGTATGATCCCGAGATGCCTTTCGTGATGGAATCGATGGCCTGGAAACAATGGCTGCCCCCACCCAGAACAACTCCAGGTCACCGGAAGCAGCGCTTTGACCACTGCTGACCTTTGGAATTTTCACCATGCCTTGGTTAGTGTGGCCATGGGGTGGCGGTGGATAGCTGGTTGTGAGTTGTGATCACACATGGGTTGAGCATGCGGAATGGTGCCCTCGACAGCCAGTCAAGTCATTCCCCAAATCAAAACTAATATTTCACCTGAAGAGTGCATGTGAAAGAAATCAATAAAACTCATTAGCAACTGTTGATAAGAGTTGACAGCGAGTTGGGTTGCTGTGATGCATGCTCCTGATTCCAAACCTTCTCCCATTCAGTGCAGGTATGCGCCATTTTCATCCATCCTCCATCAGAAATCAAGGCGTTACCAGAAATGGATGTATTTCGTGGTGCAACGTGGCAGCTTCGCCGCCGCTTCTTCCAGGGCCGTGCGGGCTGCCGAGCTGATGCCGTTGCCACGGAAGTACAGGTCCAGCCCGACGAGTTCTTGGAGCTCCGGGAGGCTCTCGGCCAGGGCTCGGCAGCCTTCGTCACCGATGGCGTTGCCTTCCAAGACCAGCCTCAGCTGTTGGATTTTCGTCAACTTGGCAATTGCGGTGGCAAGGGCTTTGCAGCCCCCGCTGGTGATGTTGCAATTCGACAAGAACAGGCTGAACTTGGTGATGGCGGTCAGGTGCGAAATGGAAGCAACCAATGCTTCGGCACCTTCGTCACTAATGGTATTATCACCAAATTGCAGCTCCAGTTTGCAGATGTTGGTCAACTTGGAAAGGGCAGTGGCAATGGTTTTGCAGCCCTCACTGGTGATCTCGCAATACGACAAACTCAGGTGCAGCTTGCTGATGGCTGTCAAGAGGGACATGGAATCAGCCAATGTTTTGGCACCTTGGTCATCCAGGCTATTTGTGCTTAGGCTCAGCTCCAGCTCTTGGATGTTTGTAAACTTGGAACAACTGGCGGCAATGGCTCTGCAGCCCTCATTGGTGATGTTGCAATCCTGCAAGCTCAGGTGCAGGTTGGTGATGGCTGTCAGGTGGGAAACGGAAGCAGCCACTGCTTCAGCACCTTCATCGCGGACTTTATTCCAACTCAACTCCAGTTTCAGTTCGTGAATTTTGGTCCGCTTGGAAAGGGCAGCGGCAATGGCTTTGCAACCTTCGATGCTCATGTTGCGGTTCTCCAAACTCAGGTGCAGCTTGGTGATGGCTGTCAGGTGAGAAATGGCATCAGCCAATAGTTTGGCACCTTCATCAGCAATGGCGATGTTTCCAAAACCCAAGTCGAAATCTATTGCCGTGAGCTTCGGCCCAAAGCGAGTGCTCACTTGGCTGCAAATGCCATGCAGCGATGGGTCCTTCAGAGCCATCCTCAACGAGTTGACCAAGGACTTGCTCTGCAACTCTGCGGTCCCTTGATCGAAACCTTTCAAGGTAAGCTGCAGCTGCAAGTATGCTGGGAAAATCGATAGTTTTTCAAGCGATTCAACCTGCGCCAGCTTTTGATCGACTCTGGCTTTAGCCTCTCGCAACAAATCTGACTCCCAGATGTCGTCTTTGCCTGTGACCTGTGCCAATCTGTACATAGATACCGTCAGTTCGTTGCTAGTTTCCATTCTGTCATGGTAGAAAGTTTCTACTGCTTGCTCAAGGAGCCAGTCTTTGACTGTCCCAGCCAGCGAATCATGAAACAAAACGGCAAAACTCAGACGCACAACTGGCATGCCAATGTTTATGATCAGTGTAAACATACTGCCTGCGGAAGACATGGACACTAGGTATGCTAACAATGCTTGTGGCAGATCTTCTGCCAGCATGGCTTTTTGCCGTGTGGGAGTCGTCTGCTTGTAGATCACTGTGCAAAATTTGACCCAACGGCTGTGCGCAAACTTCGATCCTGTCCTAGTTGGCTTCAAAAGGAGCACCGGTAGATATGCACTCTCTAGTTCCAGTCTTGAGCTCTTCACTGGGAGGAGGACACAAAGATGCAAAACCCACAGATAGATCAAACCGGCAATGCCGAGGTATTTCAGCCACAGGACATCCGATTCAATTGCCACTGATGCCAGCATGGCATCTTTGAGAGTATCAAACGCATCTCCAAGGTACGGAAATACAAACAGAGCACTCACAGCTACATCAAAAGGCGCATAAACTGCATCGCCGTTCAGCAGCCGCAAAGCCATGGCCTGAGCCAGCAGCCAAAGCAGCCCCCAAGTGAGGATTTCATCGAACCCTTCCCAAACCATACCACCTGATGTAAGTTGTCCAGCCATGCTGGCTGTCAGGGTGAGCTTGGTACAAAGGGCCAGGTTGGCGACCACCAAACAAATGGTGATGGAGGTTCGCTGCACATCTTTGAGTTGGTTTTCAGACCTGCCGCCTCCAACCCGTTCATCTTGCTGCATCTGTACCTGTCAGGGTCCAAGCAGTTGCGAAATCTAACAAAACGAGAATCAACACGAACGACACCCAGGGAATGCCTAACAAATGGTTCCAAATTTCAAAATCAAATTATCTGTTTATCTCTCAACAAAAATCATTGGCCACGTTCAGCTTGGCCATCCGTCACCCCATCTGAAACTACAGCTACATGCTTGTGCAAGTGGAAACGGATTGGTGAAAAGTTATGGTTCAATTGAATGAAAATTATGCAGGTCTACAAATAAAAAAGTAAAAACGTGTCCTGAATCGCCAAATATCTATAAAGAAACCTTTCTCTTTCTCATGTAAGACTTGCACAAACTGAGCAGGTATCTTTAAAAATTAAACAAACAAATATTGCCAAGAACTCCCTCAGTCCCTCAAGTGTTTCTTCTTGGATTCTTTCGGTCTCTTATCAAACCTGACACCACTGCCGTCCAAACTGAGAATCAGTCCTTTGAACATGGTATTCCCAACACCAGCATTGCAAAGACCGTTGCCCCCACCAGCTTGATGGCCATAAAGGGGACCCAAAATTGGGCCCTTGCCATCGACTTGGTGGCGTTGGCCAAATCGGGCCATCTTGGCTGTGTCATGTGGAGGAAGTTCTCCTTGGGACCGTGCCAAGTGGCGTTGGGAAGGTGCCAAGTTTGGACGCTTTGCAAGGTCTGGTTACCAAACTGCAGCGTCAAATAATCTGGCAGGTATAGGTCTGGGACCTGGCCCCATCTCTGCAGCTGAGCCGTGTCAAGGGCCAGGGCCCATGGAGTTGCAAGCAGAATCAGAAGCAGTAAGACTCTCGTCATGATCTCAGTCCGCCCAAAAGCATTCACTGGATTGTATTCCTGCAAAGGACCTATCCAAACCCAAACCATTTCCATCCAAATGTAAATCGTTCCAAACGTCAGAGGCACAAGGCCAAGCATCCATGGGGGCACAGTCTCGAGCACCTCGCTTGACCACCAGACCACTGCCAAGGGCAGCAACGTTGCAATGACAAGAGGAACGACTGCATATAGCCCAATCATCCAAAGGTCCACCTGGTGGCCCCGAGACAACTCATCCACAAGAGTGACAATGACCAGAGCTGCCCCGCCGAATCCAGCAAACACCACCGCGGCCAGGAGCTGCCAATTTGCACTGGTCAACAATGGGAGAGGCATCGACCAAATGAGGTACAGCGAAAGCAGCACAAAGTGCACAGGATCCCCATCTTCCAGGTCTTTGAGCCTCCAAGGAATCCAGTATAAGCCGATCATCCCCGGAGCCGTCAGCAGTAGAGACATCCAACTCCATGTGCTCAGCCCGGCCAGTGCTACCATCCAGGCTGCGATGAGGCTTGCAGCCAGGCCATAGCAATGTTCGTCCTGATCAAGATCCGCATAGTGGAGCGCCACTGCGCTGACGATGCAAGTGGCACTGGAAAGTCCAAAGAGCCACCACTGGCATTGCAGAAATGGCATCCCCAGCATCCACATGTTCAACATCAGTGAGACCGTGGTTCTTCCAGTTTTTACGGGTGTCCATGATGCCAGCACGCTCTGACAGAAAATGTAGCCAATGCCTGGGCCAGCTTTCATGAGCATCTGCCACGTTGGATTGCTGTGCGCCAAGAGCACAAAGTACGGAACCAGCATTACAATGAAGGCCCAGGGTATCACAAAGGTCTGTGGTGATTCATCCTCGGTGCCAGTGCCTTCTTCTGAGTCGGTGCCAGTGCCTTCTTCTGAGTCGCCAGTGCCTTCTTCTGAGCCGCTAAACAGCTCATAGCCCTGGGATCGACTGGCTCTCAGTGCCTTCAGCAATGATCCGATCCCAAGCAGCGCCGCTGCGATTGCAGCAGCGTACAAGGCGATCTCAGGAGACATTGCGATGGATTGCTATGAATTGACAGCTCCGAATTGTGAAATGCCCTGACTTTTCTTTCTTACCACCGCGTTATTATTCTTTAAACATCAAATGTTTAGTGAACATGTTTCAAGGACTGAGCATTTAATTCCAAAGGGCGTGCTTCAATATATCAAAACTTCAGGTTGACCAGTGAAACTCATGAATTGCAGCATGGACTGATTTAGATCGATTAGTGTGTCTACACCTCTCAGGTTCCAAACTGTTGTGAATACAGAAATGCGTACTGTGGTTGTCTTGCTTGGAGCCCACTGCAACAGCATGTGCACCACGTGCTTGCAGCCTCCAGCTGTGCGTCACAGTCATCGACAATTTCTCACAAGGTCAAATCTCCGTCAGGTGTTTGAGAGTTGACTTCAGACCAATGGAAGTGGCAAGAACTTGTCGTGTTTCATGTCTCTTTCACGACTGATCTTACAGAATTTGAATTCACGGACTCCACAAGCCCCCACAAACCGAGGAAGGCACTCTTGCACTGGTTGACGTCGAGGTCTTCAAGTCTTTCTCACCTGCAACTCGATCATGCGAGATGCCACACTAGCTGACTGGAGCTCTGAGCAGCTAGGAGGATCCTGCTTCCCAGAAGCTAAACTGCCAAAACCAACAACATCTGTCGGAGTCTGGTGGTTGTCAACTTAGCCGAGATTCGATGTTCCTCGGCCCCAGAAAATATGTCGAGGCAAAACCAGGCTGAGACCTGAGGATATCTTAGTCGGAGGCCCTACGACCTGGCCCCCGGTTTCCACAAGTCAGTGGTCACCAGTACTATCAAACCTACTTACTAACCATCACCCTTGATTAACACAGGAACTGCAGGGGAACCATCGCCATCCCAAAAAATGCGTAGGCATACCCGCTTAGTAACTCATCATCAATGACAATCAGTATTAGCCTCGTATCAATGTCACCATGGGTTGATAAGCATCAGTAGCTGGCACAGGATCCATCGTTGGTACACCATCCATTAGTCAATCAGTAACCATCAATCAACCCTTTATTTTCAGATGGTTGTTGTCAATCATCACTCAACAGCTAGTGAACAATCAATTACCCATCATAATTTACAATCATTAGCCAAAGTGATTAAACCGCGCAATTCACTTACCGATCAAACGTGCAGTGAACATCTCATTGCACCATCATCTAGTTATCCATTGAGCATCAAGCACACATTCATTCAAATATCCATGGACCATCAATCAAACCTGAACTAAGCATCTTCACACAATCATTTTTAACTTTTAACCGAATACTATCTACATTTGCTTAAATAACAACCATGTCTTAACCATCATATTGGACCATCATAATCCAACCTCAACCACCACAGCTGGGATTCTTCCTGGACCGCCTTTCGCCCCCAATCCACCTATCGGGTCGGGATGGATGCTCTGCTTCAGCACTTCACCAGCCGCTATTGAGGAACAAGCATAGTAGTTCCCCGGCAAGCATGTTCATGTCTGGTATTAACCATCAGCATTTCACCATCATCGGTCCAAACATCATTTCAACCATCACTTGACAATCAGATTTGAGCATCACCCTTAACCATCACCTAACCAGCAATCATCAGCATTTAACCCTCTCATTAACCATTATATATCATCATTAATCCCCTATCACTAACCGTTTTAAACCATCATTAAGCATCGTTGACCCTTGGCCATGCTCCACCTGGCACGTTGGGATCCATGCTCTTCAGCACGGCGCCCCAGCGCACCGCCCTTGCGGAGCTCCTGCTGCGGCAACGGCCAGCAACTGCAGCCTGGGTTGGACCCTGAAGGGATCGCTGACTTAAACAACTACATGGCTACCGGTGGAACTATCAGGGGACTTACCTGGGTACGAGGTTAGCAATTAGCCTAGTTTGTTGCAACCAGTGGAAACTCCAAAGAAACTTGTAGAGACAAACAAATATAGTTGTTAGTGACCAACTGGCTTGTTAATTGGCCCGTGTAAAACAAATTGTAACCTTGGGTTGGCCCCACATTGCTGCTATATTATGTCACTCACCATCAGCAGCAGTGATCATACCAGCTTACCAACCATCAGCGTTGGTTGATACAGCAACTAAGGTAACCATCACCATCAGAGGTAATTCTTAGGCTAAAACCCAGACATACCAGTTTACTCACTAACCATGAATCATTATCATCATATCAATGTCACCATCAGTTGAAATTGACCACCAAGCCACCTTACCAACCATCGTCAATACACCATGGATTGCCCTGCCTGCAACAAAACCACAAATTCGTACTTACTTAAACATCAATGAACCGCTACCGTCGTGTGGTCGTTGTCAATCCTCATTCACCAGCTTATTAACCATCAATTAACCATCACAAACAACCAACATCCCAACCACGATTTGCCACCACAATCAACAATCAAAACTAAATCATCAAGAAATCAACCATCATTTCACCTTCATTCCTAACCCCATGGATGCTGCCCTATCCTCCCTTCCCCCACCATCAAACCCCAAGCATCACAGCTGCGGCCCCCCGTGGAGTCTCCCTCCACCGCCCCTCACAGCTCCACCTGGCAGCGCCGCAGCAGCCGTGGCACGTCGTCGCCGCAGCTCCAACCCGCAGCTCCTGCGCACAAAGGGCAGCTGCAGTCGCTTGGCTGTGCAGCTCCAGGGATGGTCACATGTAACTAGCCATGGTTGTAGGGGGGTCATAGCCTGATCAGGGAGGTTATAACCTCTATAACCCCATAGAAACCCTATAGCTTTTGAGGTTATAACTGTACATATAAAGATATTTACCATGGCTATATCTTATAGGGAACTACCTCCTGCTTCACATCCTTACAGGGTTCAGCTTGCCATGGTCATAACCCCAGCAAATCCAAGTGATGGGAAAATGGACTCGTTTCAGACCAAGCTGGAGTTTTCTAATGCAAAAAACCAAAAAATATGGGAGTGATAGCTGTGAAAAGATTGTTAATTGCATATTAGCTATGCTGATAAGTATGGGCTGTGGCTGGTTGTAATACATACAGTTGCTGTAGTACCCAGGAAACAAAATGATCTACATGGTTAGCTATTGCGCTTAGTGATGGTGATTAGCATTAGTTCGTTAAGTGCCCCTCCCAGGCAAATTGTAGGTACAATACTATGACTAGCTTTTTCGTTGGTTTTATAGAACAGGTTGTAACGTTGGCCTGATATTGTTGTTGCCTTATGTCAGTAGCCATCAGCAAGAGCATCATAATCATTATGGTACCAGTTTACTAATCATCACGATTGGCCAATACAGTAAATGATCATCACCATCGGAGATAATTCTTAGACCAAGACTTAGACAAACCAGTTTACTAATTAACCATGAATCAGTACTATCAACATTCCTATAATATCAATGTCACCAGCAGTTGAAATTGACAACCAAGACACCTTACGAACCATCGTCAACAGACCATGGATCACCCTGCCTGCTACAAAAACGATGAATTAATCTTTGCTTAACCGATTAACCATTAGTTTCATGTGGTGTTAGCAATCATCATTCCCCAGCTTGTCAACCATCAATGAACCATCACAACGGACCATCACACAACTGACCATCACAACTGACCATCATCGCAACCATTTTGCACCACCGCGATCGACAATCATGATGAAATCATCCAAAAACAAACCATCATTTCACCATCATTTCACCATCTTTCCTAATCCCTGGTTATAGGGGTTCACAGCCTGACAAGGAAGGTTGTAACCTCTATTAGAAAACCTTATATATAACCCTTGTAGCTTATGAGGCCACCATCATTAATCCACCATGGATCACCCAGAATCAACAATCACAATTAAATCGTCAAAAAACAACCCATCATTTCACCCGCATTTCATCATCATTAATACCTTCATGGAAGCCCCATCCTTTCGCCCCCATTACAACACCCATGGCTACCCTATCCTGCCATCCAACTCCAACCATCCCAGCTCCCGCTTGACCCTCCCTCCACTGCCGGCAGCTCCACCTGGCAGCACCGCAGCAACCGTGGCACATGGCCCCAGCGCAGCTCCTGCGAACGGAGCGCAGCTGCAGTCGCTTGGCTGCGCATCTCCAGGGATGGTAACATGTAAATAACCACGGTTTTAGCGGTTCATAGCCTGATAGGGAAGGCTATAACCCTTATAACCCATCATAACCTGTGTAGCTTGTGAGGCTATTACCTTGCTGATAAAGCTATTTGCCAGGGTTATATTCTTGGGAACTAACTCCAGTTGCACATCCTTGTAGCGTTCAGTTTACCACGATAAGGAAAGGTTATAACCTCTATGCCTCTAACCCCTCATAACTCCTATAGTAGCTCCTGAGGCTCGAACCTTCCTTGCACAGCTATTCACCACGGTAATAGTTAGCTATACTTATGTGTTAGCCGTGGCTGGTTGTAGTGGATATATTTGCCATGGTAGCCATACAATACGGTGAGCTTTGTGGTTAGCTATTCTGTTGAGTGATAGTGATTAGCACTATCTTGATGTTAGCAACGTGGCTGTGTTTGTTCAAACAATAATGGTCTATGGCTAGTAATTTGCCAAAACAAGTTTGCAATTGTTGCAATCATGGTGGGTAAGAATTGTCGTAAGCACTACATGATATATAAGTTTAACGATATGTTTATAATGAAACATGGCGGTTGACGAATGATGATATGTTGATCAATGGCACTTGATCAAGAATGGCTCTAATCACCATACCACGGATCATAGCACAATGACTGATTTAATCTTTAAAGCCACGTAAGGCAAAGGCCAGAACATGGCCCAGAATCGAGCGTCATTTTCCCATATTCTATCCATAGCCCATGATGTATGACTACAGTTAGGGCCTTTATCATGATGATTCACCAACCATCGGTCAACTATAAGCGTTCATGAGTAGTGATGCCAGGTCGGAGCTTATACTCAACAGTCAAAATAGCAAGTCACCGTGTCACCAGTACTCATTGGTACACCATAATCATATTGGCATGATTGACAGTGATCATTTGGCGCTACCCTACCCTTCCAGTGACCTATAGGTAACCATCCCTACTTGGGGTTCCCTGGTTACCTACTGCAGAGGTAACTGGAAGTAGTGGTACCACTTAGTTGTAAGTTGGTTATATAACATGCATTGAACATCCTTGAACTATGGTTATATCTTTTTGCTGCTAACTCCCCTACGCAAAAACTAAGTAAGCAAACTTATGGGCACCACTCTGTAACCATGTTCTTCTCCAATGGCCAATCATGCAACAACCTCCTAGATAATCAAATTGTGGAACCAAAGCCTTGCCAACTCACCAAATGCCAGGGGCCAGGCACAACCACAGGAGCAATGGCTGAAACACTGGGAGATAACCATGTGCCTATGGATCACGACAAAACTTTCGAGTTTCTTATTGCCCAGAAGTGCTCCAACCAACATCGACCAGCTTCAACCACGCACTCGTCATTGCTGATCATTACTGCTTAACCATCATCAACCATCATGTTCATCATGGCCAAGAAAAAATAACTACAATTCATCAATCACGTTCAACTAATCACCGTTAATCAAACATCATTGCCAATCATTTCACCCATTTTTGACCAACATCAACCATCATCAAACATCATCAACCAGGATGATGACCCCCCACCTGAACCTTCTCTGGGGGATGCCTTGGACGCACCAGCTCCAGTGGCAAGTCAGAGCGATCCGATAGAAAGAGCCTCAGCTGAGAAGGGGATGGACTCGTGGTGGTTGATCAATGGAACTTGTACCAATTGGTATCATCTAATTTGACTAACATATGGTACAAGTTCACTATGGTATCACTAGTAGTGGTATCATTTGTATCATCAATGATATGGTAATGTCACTAATATTCACCATATGTGATCAGCTAATTACCATACCATGGTTCTACAGGTTGATCACTGACAACAATGGTTCTAGTTATCATACCAGGAAGCCATGGCTCATAAGCCGGATCATAGTACAATGACTGTTGTGATCTTTATCACGCAAGGCAACCACCAAAACATGGCCCAGAATTGAGCGTCATTCTAGCAAATCTTCTCCATGGTTCACCAGCGATCGACACATCATTACTGTTCACAAGTAAGGATACCGGGAGGTTAGTAGTAGTGGTTTAGAAGGGTTGATAAACAATTATGTATGGTGGTTGATAATTCATCATGTGGTCAATGGTGGTGCATGACTAGTAATGGCTAGTCAACTGGTTCAGAATGGTTGATAGTGAGTTAACTATGGTAGCTGATTGTGGCCCTCCTGGTGGTGTCAAAACATCATGTGGCTCCAAAAACATCGCCATCAATAGAGAGTTTTCACCACCAACAGTAGGGTTTTCCACGTGGTAGGCAATGAATCAAACACGTTGGGGTTCTGTGGAAAAAACACCGCTCAAATGAGATTCCTCAATGGAAGTAAAATTCACTGTGATCTTGTGCACACACAGCAAAAAAAATGGAGAGTTACTGAGTTACCTTCATAAAGGGGTCACTCAGAATCAAACAAATGTATGGCTACGTGCGTGTCAAAACCCAGCACACCTCTGGCTGTTCACAGCCCATAAATGAACAAAACCGTCCATGTGTTGGGATTGCTTCACCCATGGCTTCTGGGTTGGTGACCTATTCGCTCGCTATATCCATCAGCTGAGAGCTTTGCAATACCCATGAACTGGAAATAGCAATTGTCTATCACGGTAGCTTTGAATCGGGGTGAATTTTTATGGCGAGGTTTGCCTTGGAGTATTCATTGGCCGCCAACTTGCTATCACCATAGTTAATTAACCAGTATAAGCCGTCATTGCCAGCATAGGACGCATCTTTCTAACATTGTCAGTTGACCTAGGGGTAGCCTGATTGGGTGACATGAAGTTTCTCTTCCCAATTTGATAGTTTATGCTAGTGATGCAGGTTGACTTTTGGGACACATCATTTGTGGATGCCCCCACGCTACCCCCATGGAACTGGAAACGCCCATCTTGTGGTTTTAACTCTGAATTAGGGGATGTCTGTGTCTGAACCTAGCCTCCTGGTGTCCACATGTTCTGGTGCCCTCCAATCATCCCGAAAAACATCATTGGCTTTGTGACTTTGTGATGTCCCTGCAGGGTTCAAGGCCTTTCCCTCACAAAGTGATGCCGCCCGTCGGACAGCGTGAGTTATTTAATTCACCAGGTGATTCGTCAAGTGGCAAAAGAAAATTACAGATTTAAGCCAACAGCGAACCAATTGATGACATTTCCACAAGCAATCACCAATAAACACTCTATCAGCCACTTTATAAATTTCGAGGAAAGAAAAATCTCACCCTGTAGGCTGCCCACCAAAAAGGGCAATGATAAAACACATGCATCATGAAACTGTTATTGATGGTTGGTGTCACCTGCATCTACTGTAGATGGTAAAGTATTGAACCTGTTACAGTAGTAATTTCCCGGTACCTATATGACCGCTGATCACCAAAGAATAGGCAAATGCACATTGTTGCAAAAATATGCAAAAATTATTCTGTTTGTTTATCATCTCAAAATGTGATATACCACAATTATCTTGGATAGCAGGGCTTTGACCAAAGTCTATGTATAATCCCGAAATGTCGTTATTGATGGAATATGATGGAACTACTGTAATTGATTGCCTGGAAACAATGGCTGCCTCCACCCAAAGCAACTCCAAGTCACGGGAAGCAGCACTTTGATCAGCATTGACCTTTGGAATCTTCACCATGCCTTGGTCAGTGTGGCGGTTGCAGCGGATGGCGGGTTGTGAGTTTTGATGGCACATGGGTTGATCATGCCGAACAATGGCCTCGACAAGCAGGCAGGTCATTCCAAATCAAATTTGCATTTCCTCTTACAAATTAACATTTACAGATTAAAAAATGCATCTCGACCAGTTGAGTTGTTTTCGAAATCGCTGAAACAAATCAAAGAACTGGTGTCAAAAGGGGAACTCATAATTTCAACCTTCTCCAGTTCAGTCCAGGCAAGTGCAATTTTCCATGTGAAATCGAGGCATCAAAACGTCACCAAAACCATTTCATGGTTTTGACGGTGAGATGTGGGAGCTCCGCGCCCGCTTCCTCCAGGGCCGCACCGGCTGCCGAGCTGAGGCGATTGCCATGGAGGTACAGCTCCAGCATGACGAGTTCCTGGAGCTGCGGGAGGTGCTCGGCCAGGGCTCGGCAGCCTTCATCACCGATGGCGTTGCCGTGCAAGTCCAGCTTCAACTCTTGGATGTTGGTCAACTTGGGAAGGGCGGTGGCAATGGCCTTGCAGCCATCACTGGTGATGTTGCAATGCCACAAGTCCAGGTGCAGCTTGGTGATGGCTGTCAGGTGCGAAATGGCATCAGCCAATGCTTTGGCACCTTCGTCACGGATGGCGTTGCTCTGCAAGTCCAGCTTCAGGTCTTGGATGTTTGTCATCTTGGCAAGGCTGGTGGCAATGGCTTTGCAGCCCTCACCGGTGATCTTGCAATAATTTAAATCCAGGTGCAGCTTGGTGATGGCTGTCAGGTGTGTAATGGCATCAGCCAATGCTTTGGCACCTTGAATGGTGTTGCTCTGCAAGTCCAGCTTCAGGTCTTGGATGTTTTTACACTTTGCAAGGCCAGTGGCAACGGCTTTGCAGCCTTCAGTGGTGATGTTGCAGTAATCCAAATTCAGGTGCAGCTTGGTGATGGCGGTCAGGTGAGTAATGGCATCAGCCAATGCTTCAGCACCTTCGTCACGAATGGTGTTGCAGTGCAAGTCCAGCTTCAGGTCTTGGATGTTTTTACACTTTGCAAGGCCAGTGGCAACGGCTTTGCAGCCTTCAGTGGTGATGTTGCAGTACCGCAAGGCCAGGTGCAGCTTGGTGATGGCTGTCAGGTGGGAAACGGCATCGGCCAATAGTTGGGCACCTTCATCAGTGAAGTCGTGTCTGCTCAATTTCAAGTCTTCCATTGCTGTCAGCTTCGGACCGAGCCCAGAGCTCACCTGACTGCAAATGCCTTGCCAAGATGGGTCCCCCAGAGCCATCTTCAACAAGTTGACCAAGGCCTTGCCCTGCCATTCTGTGGTCCCTTGTTCCAAACCTTTGAGGGCAAGCTGCAGCTGCAAATAGGCCGGAAATGCCGCTCCTTCTTCAAGCGATCTAACCTCTCCCGCCATGTGCGCAACCTGTTCCCACTTTTCATTGACTCTATCCTTAGCCTCTTGCAGCAAGTGTGACTCCCAAATGTCATCCTTGCCTGTGACTTGTGCCAATCTGGACATAACTACGGTGAACTCATTGCTGGCCTCCACCCGGTCGTAACAAAAAGTTTCTACCGCTTGCTCAAGGAGCCAGTCTTTAACTGCCTCAGCCAGCGAATCGTGATACCAAACAGCAAGACTCAGACGCGCAAGTGGCATCGCAATGTTGGCTACGACCGTAAACAGACTGCCTTTGGAAGACATGGACACTACGAATGCCAACAATGCTTGCGGCAGATCTTCTGCCAGCATGGCTTTTTGCCTTGTGGGTGTTGTCTGCTTGTACATCACAATGCACAATTTCACCCACATGCTGTGTTCAAACTCCGATCCTGTCCTAGTTGGCTTCAAAAGGAGCACAGGTACGTATGAACTTTGCAATTCCAGTCTTGAGCTCTTCACCGGGAGGAGGACGCAAAGATGTAGAACCCAAAGATAAATCAAGCCGGCAATGCCGAGGTATTTCAGCCACAGGACATCTGATTCAATTGCCACTGATGCCAACATGGCATCTTTGAGAGTGTCAAACGGATCTCCAAGGTACGGGAAGACAAAGAGAGTACTTAGAGCTACATCAATGGTCGCATAGACTGCATTGCAGTTCAGCAGCCGCAAGGCCATGGCCTGAGCCAGCAGCCAGAGCAGCCCCCAAGAAAGGATTTCATCGAACCCTTCCCACACCATACCCCCTGATGTAAGTTGTCCAGCCATGCTGGCTGTCAGGGTGAGCTTGGTACAAAAGGCCAGATTGGCGACCACCAGACATATGGTGATCGAGGTTCGCTGCACATCTTTGAGCTGGTTTTGAGACCTGTCGTCTCCAACTCCTTCATCTTGCTGCATCTGTACCTGTCAGGGTCCAAGCAGTTGCGAAACACAAACAAATGAGAATGAACATGAACGGCACCCAGGGAATGGCCAACACATGGCTCCGAAATCAAGTTCTTCGTTTATCCCTTTAAACAAAATCATTGGCCACGTTCAGCTTCGTCATCCGTCACCCCACCTGAAATTGTAGCTACATGCTTGCGAGTGCCGAAAAGGAATGGACATGTCTGGCTCTGTTAAATTAGATAATACATGCGAGTCTACAAATCAAAATAAGTATAGTCCTGAATTGCCAAATATCTATAGTGGGTTTTCTCTCTTTCTAATGTAAGACATGATGTTTGCACAAACTGAGCAGGTAACCTAAGATAGTTAAGAACGCTCTCAAATGTTTCCTTGGGTTCTTTTGGTCTCTTGTCAAACATTATACCACTGCCGTCCAAACTGAGAACCAGTCCTTTGAACATGGTATTCCCAGCACCAGCACTGCGAAGACCGTCGTTCCCACCAGCTTGATGGTCATGAAAAGAACCCAGAATTTGGCCCTTGCCATCGAGTTGGTGGCGGAGGCCAAATCTGGCCATCTTGGCCGTGTCATGTGGAGGAAATACTCCTTGGGACCGTGCCAAGTGGCGTTGGGAAGCTGCCAAGTTTGCACCTTCTGCCAGGTTTGGTTTTCACTGAACTGTAGCGTCAAATAATCTGGCAAATAGAAGTCGGGAATCTGGCCCCACTGCTGCAGCTGAGCCGTGTCAAGGGCGAGGGCCCATGGAGTTGCCAGCAGAATCAGAAGGACTAAGACCCTTGTCATGATCTCAGTCCGCCCAAAGGCATTCACTGGATTCTCCTTCTCTACCCAAACGTAGGCCACTTCCATCCAAATGAAAATCGCCGCAAAGGTCGCAGGCACGAGGCGAAGCATCCATGGAGGGATGGTCTCGAACAGCTGGGGCACCTGGCCCGACCACCAGACCACTGCCAAGGGCAGAAACGTTCCAATGACAAAAGGAACGGCTGCAAATGGCCCAACAATCCATTCAAATCCAGCAAACATCACCGCTGCCCAGCCGAATCCAGCAAACACA
>VSDK01009179.1:0-24285 GCA_009767595.1 Symbiodinium kawagutii | reverse complement strand
TGCGTCAAGTTGGATAGGCTGGTGGCAATGGCTTTGCAGCCGTCACTGGTGATCTTGCAGCGAATCAAATCCAGGTTTAACGTGGTGATGGCTGACAGGTGGGAAATGGAATGAGCCAATGCTTCAGCACCTTCATCACCCATGTCATTCAGACCAAATTCCAGCTTCAGCGCTTGGATGTTGGTAACTTTGGAAAAGGCTGTGGCAATGGTTTTGCAGCCTTCGCTGCTCATGTTGCACTTCTCCAAGTTCAGGCGCAGCTTGGTGGTGCCTGTCAGGTGGGAAATCGAATAAGCCAATCGTTGGGCGCCTTCATCACTGATGTTTTCTTCACTCAAGTTCAAGTCTTCTATTGCCGTGAGCTTCGGCAGTTGGCTGCAAATGCCCTGCATCGATGGGTCCTTCAGAGACATTTTCAACAAGTTGACCAAGGCCTCGCTCTCCAACTCTTTGGTCCCTAAACCTTTGAGGGCAAGCAGCAGCTGCAAATACGCTGGAAACACCCCTCCTTGTTCAAGCGATTCGACCTCTCCCCCAAGCGATTCAACCTGCTTGTACTTTTCATTGACTCTGTCTTCGGACTCTTGCAGCAACTGTGATTCCCAAAGGTCATCTTTGCCTGTCACTTGCGCCAGTCTGGACATAGCTGTGGTGAACTCATTGCTAGCCTCCACCCTGTCGTGGAAAAAAGCTTCTACTGCTTGCTCAGTCCTTGACTGTCTCGGCAAGCAAATTGTGATACCAAATAGCAAAACTCAGACGCGCCAGTGGCATCACAATGTTGGTGATCAGTGTAAACATGCTGCCTTTGGAAGACATGGACACTAGGCATGCCAGCAATGCTTGTGGCAAATCTTCTGCCAGCATGGCTTTTTGCCGTGTGGGAGTTGTCTGCTTGTAAATCACTGTGCAAAATTTCACCCACATGCTGTGTTCAAACTTCGATCCTGTCCTAGTTGGCTTCAATAGCAGAACCGGTAGATATGCACTCTCCAGCTCCAGTCTGGAGCTCTTCACCGGGAGAAGGACACAAAGATGTAAAACCCACAGGTAGATCAAACCCGCAATGCCAAGGTATTCAAGCCACAGCACACCCGATTCAATCGCCACTGACGCCAGCATACTTCATCTTGCTGCATCTGTACCTGTCAGGGTCCAAGCAGTTGCGAAACACAAACAAATGAGAATGAACATGAACGGCACCCAGGGAATGGCCAACACATGGCTCCGAAATCAAGTTCTTCGTTTATCCCTTTAAACAAAATCATTGGCCACGTTCAGCTTCGTCATCCGTCACCCCACCTGAAATTGTAGCTACATGCTTGCGAGTGCCGAAAAGGAATGGACATGTCTGGCTCTGTTAAATTAGATAATACATGCGAGTCTACAAATCAAAATAAGTATAGTCCTGAATTGCCAAATATCTATAGTGGGTTTTCTCTCTTTCTAATGTAAGACATGATGTTTGCACAAACTGAGCAGGTAACCTAAGATAGTTAAGAACGCTCTCAAATGTTTCCTTGGGTTCTTTTGGTCTCTTGTCAAACATTATACCACTGCCGTCCAAACTGAGAACCAGTCCTTTGAACATGGTATTCCCAGCACCAGCACTGCGAAGACCGTCGTTCCCACCAGCTTGATGGTCATGAAAAGAACCCAGAATTTGGCCCTTGCCATCGAGTTGGTGGCGGAGGCCAAATCTGGCCATCTTGGCCGTGTCATGTGGAGGAAATACTCCTTGGGACCGTGCCAAGTGGCGTTGGGAAGCTGCCAAGTTTGCACCTTCTGCCAGGTTTGGTTTTCACTGAACTGTAGCGTCAAATAATCTGGCAAATAGAAGTCGGGAATCTGGCCCCACTGCTGCAGCTGAGCCGTGTCAAGGGCGAGGGCCCATGGAGTTGCCAGCAGAATCAGAAGGACTAAGACCCTTGTCATGATCTCAGTCCGCCCAAAGGCATTCACTGGATTCTCCTTCTCTACCCAAACGTAGGCCACTTCCATCCAAATGAAAATCGCCGCAAAGGTCGCAGGCACGAGGCGAAGCATCCATGGAGGGATGGTCTCGAACAGCTGGGGCACCTGGCCCGACCACCAGACCACTGCCAAGGGCAGAAACGTTCCAATGACAAAAGGAACGGCTGCAAATGGCCCAACAATCCATTCAAATCCAGCAAACATCACCGCTGCCCAGCCGAATCCAGCAAACAAAACCGCTGCCAGGAGCTGCCAACTGGCATTGGTCAACAGCGGGAGAGGCATGGACCAAATAAGGTACTGCGAATGTAGCAGAAGCCTATAAGGAACGTTCCTAGGTCCACTTTCCAGGCCACTGAGATTCGAAGGAATCCCGTAGAAGCCAATCATCCCTGGAGCCGTCAGCAGCACAGACGCCCAACTCCAGGTGCTCAGTACGGTCAGTGCTGCCAGCCAAAACGCGATGAGGCTTGCTGCGAGGCCGTAGAGATGTATGTCCTGACCAAGATCCGCATAGTGGAGTACCACTACGCTGACGATGCAGGTGGCGCTGGAAACTGCAAAGAGCCACCACCGGCATTGCACAAAGGGCATCCCGAGCATCCACATGGCCAACATCAGTGAGACCATGGCTCTTCCAGTTTTTATGGGTTTCCATACTGCCATCATACTCTGCCACAAGATGTAGCAAAGGCCTAGGCCAGCTTTCATGAGCATCTGCCAGGTTGGCTTGCTATGTGCCAAAAGCACGAGGTATAGAACCAGCAGTACACAGAAGGCCAAAGGTATCACAAAGGTCTGCTGAGCAGGTGGATCATCCTGGGTGCCAGTGTTTCTTTCTGAGTCGGTGCCTGTGCCTCTTTCTGAGTCACCAGCGAGAATTCCTGAATCGCGAGTGCCTCCTTCCGCGTCGCTGTGCACGGATCGACTGGCTCTCAGTGCCTTCAGCACTGAACGGATCCCACCCCGAGCCGCTGTTATTGCAGCAGTGCTGCGTGCCAACAGCACAAAGTACAGCACCTGAACATATGCCATAACTACACTGAAGGCCAAAGGTATCATTGATGTTTGCTGAGTAGGTGGCTCAGCCTCGGTGCTAGTGCCTCCTCCTGAGTCGGTGCCGGTGCCTCTTTCTAATTCTCTGTGCACTTGCAACAGCTCATAGTCCTGGGATCGATTGGCTCTCAGTGCCTTCAGCACTGCACCGATTCCAACCAGCGTCGCTGCGATTGCAGCAGCGTACAGTGCGATCTCAAGAGACATAGCGAATCACTGCGATGGATTGGCAGCTCCGAATTGTGCAGTGCCCTGATTTGTCTTTCTTACCACCGGGATACCGACTGTATTCATTTTTGGCATCTGGCGTTTGGCGGACAGGTTTCACACTCAAAGAACTGACTTTCAAAAATTGTGTCTGGAAATACGTTTAAAACAAGGTTGACCAGTTGCAATCTTGAATTGCAGTATGGCAGTATGGAATGATTAAATAGATTGACTAGTCTACGCCTGTCAAGTTCCAAAATGTCGTGAATGCAGAAATGCCCAATGGACGTGTGGGTTGTCTTGCTTGGAGCCCACTGCAGTGCACCATGTGCTTGCAGCCTCCAGCTGTGCGTCACAGTCACCCACAATTTCTTACAAGGCCCCCTCATCACATCTCCATTGGGTGTTTGAGAGGTGACTTCAGACCAACAAAAGTAGCAATGACTTGTCGTGTTTCATGTCTCTTTCCAAGCTGATCTTGCAGAATTTGAATTCACACACTCCACAAGCCTCCACAAGCCTCCACAAACCGAGGATGGCACGCTGACACTAGTGGACGTTGAGGTCTTCGATTCTTACTCACCTGGGACTTCATCATGTGAGATGTTGCTAGGAGGATCCTGCCTGCTTCAAAATTCAGCCAAACCACCAGAACTAAAAACATCTGTCAGTGGTTGTCAACTTGGCCAACATTTGATGTTTCCTCAGCTAAATAAGTCGCTACCGGTTTTCCACAAGTCATGCAATGGTCATGAGTATAATCAAATCAACTTCCTAACCATCGCTCTTGGTTAATACAGCAATTAAGGTAAGCATATCAATCACTAACTAATCATCAATGACTACAATCAGGTTTACCATCATATTAATGTCACCATCAGTTGGTAACCATCATGAGCCGGCTTACAATCCATCGTTTATGCACCATCCATTAATCAATGTAAGTAACCATCGATCAACCATTCGTTTCAAGATGGTCGCCATCAATCATCATTCACCAGCTGGTGAACCATCAACTAACCATCATCTAAAGCATCATCTAAAGCATCATCTAAACCATCATTTACTGAAACATTAAAACGATCAAAAAACACATCCATCATTTAAGAATCAGACTCAGCCATCACCATTAAGCATCACCCATAAAACCAGATTTTATCACCATGATCCATCAATCAAACATTCAAGCATCATTTGACCATCAGTGAACCATTAAGCATCAAATTCACCATTCATTGACCATCATTCAAACCTCAATTAACCATCTATTAACCACAGTTAACCAACTACTAACTATCAGCTCAACCAAAATACCTATACTTAATAGTTACAGTAGTAGTGGTAATCATTAGTTCCTAATCAGTAGTTGATTAAAAAGTGCTAAAATCCATCGAACATTGGTTCAGCATTTAAGCATTCACATGTGACCCATCAGTTGAAACATCATCTCAACCATCACTTACCAATCAGACAGACCCATTGTATTGTTCGGTAGTATCCCCCATTAAGCATTATAAGCCATCATGAAGCACCATGAACCATCAGCCATCAGCAATCATCAGTATCTAACCAGTCTCACTAACCATTCCAAATCATCATTTCAACATGTTTCATAAATCATCAGTCATATCTGATGTTTGAACATCCATGAACCATCAGCCATATCTGATGTTCACATATGTTAACCATTCACAACGCTCCGCTGATCATCCCGAACTGCTCCACCTGGCAGGTTCAGATCGATGCTCTTCAGGGCGGCGCCCCAGCGCACTGCAGAGCTCCTGAAAGGCGAAGTGCCGCGCTGGCAGCGTTTCAATTGGGCCGCCAGGGATCGCTCAGTGAAGTGACTACCAGGGGAACTACCAGGGCAAGTGCTAGGTCAGCAATCAGCTTGGTTGATAGGAAACTGCTACTCGCTACCCATCAGCTTGGTTCGTTACAACCAGTGCAACTCCCAGGCGAATTTTAGATACAATAATTTCACTGGCTTATTAATTGGCCTTAAAAAACTGGTTGCAACGCTGGCCCCCCACATCGTTGCTGCATACAATAACTAAGGTAACCATCATCATCCGAGGCAATTCTTGGACTAAAACTAAGACCTAAACAGATCAATTTACTAGTGACCATGGATCAGTACCATCAGCACTACCATAATATCAATCTCACCATCAGTTGAAATTGACAACCAAGTCACCTTACTAACCATCGTAGATACACCGTGGATCACACTGCCTGCAACAAAAACCATGAAACAATCCTTAGTTGACCATCAATTAACCATCGGTTTCATGTGCTTGTTATCAATCATCATTCACCCGCTAATGCACCATCAATTGACCATGACAATTGACCATCATCCCAACCACCAGAGTCAGCAATCATGATTAAACTGTCAAAAAACAAACAATCATTTCCCCATCACTTCACTCTCATCACTAACCCCATGGATGCCCTATCCTTCCCTACCATCAAACCTCAAGCATCGCAGCTGGGCCCTTACCCCTGGACCCCGCCACCACTCGCGGCAGCATGGAGCTACCAACTAACGAGCTAGTACCCCAGCAACCATGTTCATGTCATTGACCATCAGGATTCTAACCATTCATGTGAACCATCAGTTCAAGCATCATTTCAACCTAGCCACACACATGTTAAACATCAGCAGTGCAATCAGCAGTTCAACCATCGCTTCACAATCAGAGTTCACCATCACCATTGACCATCATCCAACCAGCAATCATCAGTATTCAACCATCCCATTCACAATTGTTCGGTATTATCCCCCAATATTAACCATTTTAAGCCATCAGTAAGCATCATGAATCCTCAGCCATATCTGGTCTTAACCACCAGTATTGAATGATCACTAACCATCATCATAGTCATCATTAATCATCATAAATCACCATATCAACCATTCACAATCACTTGATTTTAAGCGGTTCAAACATCCATATTAACCATCACAATTGACCCATGTTGTTGGTTACTACCCCCCAGGATTAACCCTCAAGAAATCATCATTCACAGTGCCCCGCTGATCCTGAACTGCTCCACCTGGCAGGTTGAAACCGAAGCTCTTCGGCACGGCACGTCGCCCCAGTGCGCTGCGGAGCTCCTGCTGCGGCAAAGGCCTGCGGCTGCAGTCGTGGACTCCCAGGGATCGCCAAGTGAAGTGACTACCGGGGGAACTACCAGGAGAGCTACGGAGGCAAGTGCCAGGTCAGCAATCAGCTCGGTTCAATATAGGTAAGTGATACTAGTTGCCCATCAGCTTAGTTCGTTAAGTATAACTCCCAGGCAAATTGTAGGTACAAGAATGGGACTGGCTTGTTCATTTGCCGTCTAGAACAGATTGTAACGTTGGCCCCATATTGTTGTTGCATTATGTCAGTAAGCATCAGCAAGAGCATTGTGGCACCAGCTTACCAACCATCGCGATTGGTCAATACACTAACTAATCATCACCATCGGAGGCAATTCTCAGACCAAGACTTGGACAGACTCGTTGACTGACGAACCATGAATCAATAAAATCAGCATTACCATAATATCAATGTCACCACAAGTTGAAATTGACAACCAAATCATCTGACGAATCATCGTGAATACACCACGGATCACCCTGCCTGGAACAAAAAACTTGAATCAATCCTTGGTTAACCATCAATTAACCATTAGCTTCAAACGGTTGTTATCAATCCTCATTCACCAGCTTGTTAACCATCAGTAAGCATCACAAACAACCATCATCAAAATCATCATTCACCACCAGAATTGACCATCAAATTCAATCATCAAAAAAACAAACCATCATTTCACCATCATGCGACTAACCATACTGACTACCCCCATGGCTACCATATCCTCCCCTACCATCAAACCTCCAAGCATCACAGCTGGGGCCCCTGGGAGTCTCCCTCCGCCGGCAGCTCCACCTGGCAGCACCGCATTGCGTGGCACGCCGCCCCAGCGCAGCTCCTGCGAACGGAGCGCAGCTGCAGCCGCTTGGATGTGCATCCCCAGGGACGGTAACATGTATCCAACCATGGTTGTAGGGGGGTTCATAGCCTGTATACGGAAGGTTACAGCCCCTATAACTCCTTATAACTCCTATAGTAGCTTGTGAGGCTATCACCTTCCTTCCGAGGCTATTTGCCATACTTATATCCAAGGAACTAACCCCAGCTGCACCTTCCTGATAGGGTTCAGCTTACCATGGTCATAGAGCCAGCACATCCAAGCGATTGGAAAATCGACTCGTTGCAAACTCGGCTGGAGCGTTCCAACGTAAATTCCTAGAACAAACATGTCTGCGAGTGATAGCTGTGAAAAGATGCTTAGCTAAATATTGTATAGCCTATATAGTTATATGGCTATACTTGTGTGTTAGCTATGGCAGGTTGTAGTAGATACATTTGCCATAGTAGCTATAAGACACCGTGAGTTGCATGGTTTGCGATCTTGTTTTGTGATTATGATTAGCCACGATCTAAATGTTAACAATGTGACTGCATTTGTTCAAATAATAACAGTTGATGGTTTGCAATGTTTCAACAAATGTGTGTAAGTGTTACAATGGTAGATTATATGTGTCATCATCACTACGTGATACAGTTTAGCAATGTGTTTATAACTCTATAATGAAACATTGTGATCGACTAAAGGTGATATGTTGATCAATGGCACTTGTATAAGACTGGTTCTCATTGCCATACCATGGATCATAAGCCGGATCGTAGTTCAGTGACTTGACTGTTGTGATCTTTATCACGTGAGGCAACCACCAGAACATGGCCCAGAATTGGCGTCATTTTACCACATTTTCTCCATGGCCCATGATGTATGACCATTCTGACCCTTGTCATGATGGTTCACCCAACGATCAATCAATTTTTACAGTTCATGAGTAAGGATACCAGGTCGGAGCATATACTCACCAAAAGTCAATATAGCTAGTCAGAAAATTGCCAGCTATCATTTTACCGTTGCATCATAGATTGGCCATGATCATTTGGCATAGTCACAGAGTGGTACCCCATGTTTTTTCCCCAACGGTCAATGCGATGCTAAAAACCTCTTGGAGAGCCAAGGTTTTGAGCCAAGGTTTTGAGCCAAATCAACTGTTGCCAACTCGCCAAAGGCCAGGGGCCGGGCACCAACATCAACCAAGCACTCATCATTGCTGATCATCAATGCTTTGTATCCATCATTGACCATCATGTTAAATCACGTTCATCATCACATTAAGTACAATTGATTAATAACATGCAAGGAATCATCATTAATCAAGCATCTTACTGTGCTTATCCATCATGATGTTGACCATCATTAGCCAACATCAACCAGGATGAGTCGTGACCTCGCTCCTGAACCATCTCCGGCTCCAGGGTCGGACGCAAGCACCGGCTGCAGATCCAGTGTCGGCTCCGCTCTCAGGCTCTCAGCAGCTCCAGCCTCAGCGGTGAAGGTACAGATTGATACCCCCAGTGAATCATATAGTTTGATAATTAGTGAACTTGGTTGCTTGCTCGTTAGTTGACTTGGCTTAGTTCACTCGAAATCAAACATGTGAAGGTTTTAACTATCAGTATTCAAATTTAAGCATCAAGGAACACTTAAAAATGCTGGTTAGTGATGATTCATGTGATGGATAATTAATGGTTAAACACCAATGGATGACTCCAACGTGATATGTCGTGAACACCACTATGATTAGAAGGCATGTGGTGATCTGTGTTGATCTGAGATAGCCAGAAATACGGACCAGAACTGGACTATGCTCAGTTTCTGTGCAAAAATGCCTGAGGTTTTAGTATGCCCTCATGGCTATGGGTCACAACCAAAAGAAATGTCGAAGAGCTGAACGTTTGTTCATCATATGTGACCCGATGCTGCCAACTCTTGAGTTCTTAGACCGATGGGAAACCCACTGGTGTAAAGTCTTTTAAAACAACATACTGAAATTATTCAAATTGATATGCAGCGAAGAACCATCACCAACAAAGTCATAATTAAACACAGCAATAACAAAACTGAACCTTTGTCCATCATGGTTGGCAGCTATTCAAAATGATTATCAACAAGTATTGCCAGGCCTCATTAGCGCTATTGCGCTGATGGATGTTCATGGCGAACCATTGTGAACAATTTTCAAGTAAATTGATGGTTTGAATTGTTTAATGCCATAAATCCACCATTAGCCACTTAGCGGAAAACTACAAACTAGCAAGTTGGTGATGAACCACTTTAATCAACTGTTTTGGTTATTATGAACCAGCTACTGGCCACTACTAGCTGGTTTAAAACTGATTGTGGTAGATTCTCAGTCAGCATGATCAAGTACATTGGTAAGAATGACGATAAAACCACTCTATCCATCAAAACCATTGTCAGCCATAAAATTTGAGAATCGCTTAGCAATTGGTCATTGACCAAGCCCTACGCCCATTGAGGCTCATCCCACGCGGCACGAACCAAGGCACTCCTTGACCTCTCGGCCGTGTTTCGGCACCTTCGCTAGCTGCAGCACCGTGTCACCTGAGAAGCCGAAGAAACAACGGGGGCACACCGCGGCGCAGACAGGGAAGGCCCCCAATGGCGGTTCATATTCACCAGGTGACCCGCAGGTTATATGTACCTTGGGCCTGGTAGTACTTGTTAAGAACGTTGATAGTAAGTTAAGTGTGGTGGTTGATGATTCATCATGTGGTCAATGGCGGTGCCTGACTAATGGCCAATTAACTGGTTCAGAATGGTTGATTGTGACTGAGCTATTGTGGTTGATTATGGCCCTCCGGGTGGTGGCAACACATCGTGTGACCCCAAAAACATCGACACGAATAGGGAGTTTGCACCAACAGTAAGGTTTTCTACTTGGTAGGCAGTCAATCGGACATGTTGGGGTGCTCTGGATAAAAAAACCGCTCCGACAAATGAGGTTCTTCCATGACACTAAACTCCCTGTGATCTTGTGCACACACAGCAAAAAAAAACGGAGAGTTACCTTCAAAAAGGGGTCAGTCAGAATCAAACAAAAGTATGGCCTGTGTGTGTGTGTAAACCCTGTACCTCTGGCTGCTCACGGCACATAAACGAGCAAAACCGTTCACGTGTTGAGATGGCTTCGCTACTACCCATGGCTTCTGGGCTGGTGACCTAGTCGCTCGCTATATCCATCAGCTGAGAGCTTTGCAATACCAACTGAGAATAACTGCTGCCAATCACGACGTGAGTAGCTTTGGATCCGGGAGGATTTTTTGTGGCAAGGTTTGTCTTTGATTGATCATTCACTGGCCACTATAACTTGTTATCGCCGTGACTAAGCATTATAAATTGTTATCGCCAATTCAGGGTGCATGTTTTGAACATTTTTGAACACTGTCAGCTGGGGCCTAGGAATAGCCCCATTTGGCGAAATGAACTTCCCGTGCAACGTTTCCAATTTGATAATTTGGGGCTAATTAAACATATCACTTTTGGGATACATCATTTTTGCATACCTCCATGCTTCCCTCATGAAACTGGAAACGCCAATCTTGCGGGTTTAGCTCTTGTGGATGTCAATGTCTCAACTTAGCCTCCTGGTGTGCACATGGTCTGGTAACCGGCGCCACCCAATCATCCGGAAAAATGCCATTGGCTTTGTGATGTTCCTGCAGGATGCAAGGCCCTTTCACTTACAGAGTGATACCGCCCGCCGGACAATGTGAGTTATTTGATTCTCCATGTTGTTCATCAAGTGGTAAAAGAAAACAAGAGACGGAAGTAAACGGCAAACCAATTGGTGCAGTTTCGCCAGCAACCACCAATAAACACTCTACCACCCACCTTATGACTTCTGAGGAAAAAAAGATCCTCACCTGCCCACCAAAAAGGGGAATGATGAAACAACTGTAACTGTAATTGATGGTTGGTGTCACCTGCACTTAGATTGTAAACTGTTGAACCTGCTAGTTTTCTGCGGGTACCTATTTGACCGCTGATCACCAAAGAATAGGCAAGATTGTTCTGTTCGTTCATTTCTCCAAGCTTTGATACACAATTCTCTGGGATAGCAAGGCTTTGACCAAAGACCATGTATGATCCTAACATGTCCTTTTGTGATGGGAATGGATGGTCTGGAACCCATGACTGCCCCCAACGGGAGCAACTCCAGGTCACCGGAAGCAGCGCTTTGATCACCGCTGACCTTCGGAATCTTCACTGTGCCTTGGTCAGTGTAGCCATGGGGTGGCGGCGGATGGCGGGTTGTGAGTTGTGATCGAGCATGGGTTGATCATGCCAAGCAGTGCCATCGACAAGCAGTCGGGTCATTCCAAATCGAAATGCGCCTTTTATTTGAAAATGGCACGTAAAAGAATTGAATGGAACCATTTCAACGAGTTGAGTTGTCGATGAAATGGCCGACAAAAACAATTCTGTGAACTGGTGTCCAAAGGGGTGCTCGTGATTTCAACCTTCCCCGGTTCAGCCCAGGCATGTGCCATTTTGCATCTGAATTTCAAAGCATCAAGAGCATAGAATGCTCTGGTGTGGCACCTTCGCCGCGGCTTCGTGCAGGGCCGTGCGGGCTGCCGAGCTGATGCCGTTGTCACCGAGGTTCAACAACAGCTCGACGAGGTCCTGGAGCTCCGGGAGGCGCTTGGCCAATGCTTCTGCACCTGCGTCACCCATTTGATTCGAACTAAAAATTAGCGACAGCTCGCGAACGTTGGTCAGCTTGGAAAGGGCGGTGGCAATGGCTTTGCAGCCCTCACCTGTAATCTTGCAATTATGCAAAAACAGGCTCAACTTGGTGACGGCTTTCATGTGGGAAATCGAATCAGCCAATGCTTGGGCTCCTTCGTCACCTTCACTGATGGCGTTGTCTGCCAAGTCCAGTGTCAGCTCTTGGATATTTGTACACTTGGAAAGGCTTGAGGCAATGGCTTTGAAACCCTCACTGGTGATCTTGCAACGAAACAAACGCAGTTCCAACTTGGTGATGGCTGTCAGGTGAGATATGGCATCGGCCAATGCTTCTGCACCTGCGTCACCGATGGCGTTGCCATCCAATTCCAGCGTCAGCTCGTGAACGTTGGTGAACTTAGGAAGGGCGGTGGCGATGGCTTTGCAGCCCTCACTGGTGATTTTGCAAACCTGCAAGTACAGGTGCAGCTTGCTGATGGCTGTCAAGTGGGACATGGAATCAGCCACTGCTTCAGAACCTTCATCACCCACGTTATTCCAACCAAGTTCCAGCGACAGCTCGTGAATGTTGGTCAAGTTGGAAAGGCTGGTAGCAATGGTTTTGCAGCCTTCGCTGGCGATCTTGCATTTCTGCAAGCTCAGGTTTAACTTGGTGATGGCTCTCAGGTGGGACATTGAGTCAGCCAATATTTGGGCACCTTCATCAGTGATGCTTGCTTCGTCAAAGTTCAAACCTTCGATGTTACTTCGCCGGAAGTCCAAATCTATTGCTGTGAGTTTCGGCAGGCACCCAGCCCTCAGTTGGCTGCAAATGCCCTGCACAGATGGGTCCTTCAGAGCTATCTTCAACGAGTTGACCAAGGCCTTGCTATGCGACTCTTGGGTCCCTTGTTCCAAGCCTGTCAGGACAAGCAGCAGCTGCAAATACGCTGGGAAAACAGCTCCATTTTCAAGCGGTTTGACCTCTTCCTCAAGGGATTCAACCTGTTCCAGTTTTTTCCCGACCCTGGCTGTAGCCTCTTCCAGCAAATCTGACTCCCACATGTCATCTTTGCCTGTGACTTGCGCCAATCTGGACATAGCTATGGTGAGCTCATTGCTGGCCTCTACCCTGTCATTGCAGAATGTTTCTACTGCTTGCTCAAGGAGCCAGTCTTTCACTGTCCCAGCCAGCGAATCGTGATAGAAAACAGCAAAACTCAGTCGCGCTACTGGTATAGCAATGTTAGTGACAACTGTGAACATACTGCCTTTGGAAGACATGGACACCAAGCACGCTAACAATGCTTGTGGCAGATCTTCTGCCAGCATGCCTTTTTGCCTTGTGCATGTTGTCTGCTTGTACATCACCGCGCACAATTTCACCCACATGCTATGTTCAAACTTCGATCCTGTCCTAGTTGGCTTCAAAAGGAGCACTGGCAGGTACGCACTCTCCAGCTCCAGTCTGGAGCTCTTCACTGGGAGAAGGACACAAAGATGTAAAACCCACAGGTAGATCAAACCCGCGATGCCAAGGTATTCAAGCCACAGCACACCCGATTCAATCGCCACTGACGCCAGCATGGCGTCTTTGAGAGTGTCAAAAGGATCTCCAAGGTAAGGAAATACAAACAGAGTACTGAGAGCTACATCAAAGGGTGCATAAACTGCACCGCAGTTCAGCAGCCGCAAAGCCATGGCCTGAGCCAGCAGCCAAAGCAGCCCCCAAGTGAGGATTTCATCGAACCCTTCCCACACCATACCATTTGATGTCAATCGTCCAGCCATGCTGGCTGTCAGGGTGAGCTTGGTACACAAGGCTAGATTCGCGACAACCAAACAAATGGTGATCGAGGTTCGCTGCACATCTTTGAGTTGGTTTTGAGACCTGCCATCTCCAACTCGTTCACCTTGCTGCATCTGTACCTGTCAGGGTCCAAGCAGTTGGGAAATCCAGCAAAACGAGAATCAACCTGAATGGCAACCAGGGAATGGCCAACACATGGCTTCAAAATCAAATTATCCGTTTATCCTTTCAAAAATCATTGGCAACGTTCAGCTTTACCAGTCGTCACCCCATCTGAAACTGCAGCTGCATGCATGGGCATATGGAAAAGGAATTAGTATGCCTGGCTCAGATTGAAAGAAAAATACGCATACGAGTCTACAAATGGAAACAAGTAGTCATGAATTTAAAGATATTTAGAGGCCTTTCCCTTTCTCAGGTAGCAGGAACTGAGCAAGTATCCCAAAATACGAAAGAAAATTGCCAAGAGTTCCTTTGGATTCTTTCGATCCCTTATCAAACGTTGCGCCACTGACGTCCAAACTGAGAATCAGTCCTGCGAGCATGGCATCCCCAGCACCAGCATTGCAAAGACCGTTGTTCCCGCCAGCTTGATCGTCATGAAAAGAAGCCAAAATTTGGCCCTTGCCATCGAGTTGGTGGCGGTGGCCAGATCTGGCCATCTTGGCTGTGTCATGTGGAGGAAATACTCTTTGGGACGATGCCAAGTGGCGTTGGGAAGGTGCCAGGTTTCAATCTTCCGCCAAGTTTGGTTTTGACCAAACTGCAGCGTCAAATAATCTGGCAAATAAAGGTCTGGGACCTGGCCCCATTGCTGCAGCTGAGCTGTGTCAAGGGCCAGGGCCCATGGAGTTGCCAGCAGAATCAGAAGCACTAAGATTCTTGTCATGATGTCGGCCCGCCCAAAGGAAATGTTATTTGTTCCCCATTCAATGGAATCTATCGGGTAGTCTATCCAGTAAAGCTGACGCTCCATCAAAAGGTAAACGTGGACTACTTCCATCCAAATGTACATCACTCCCAAGATCAAAGGCACAAACCGAAGCATCCACAGAGGCACAGCCTCCAGCAGCTGGGGCACCTCACCCGACCACCAGACCACTGCCCAGGGGAGCAACGTCGCAATGACAAGAGCAACAGCTCCAAATAGACCTATTTCCAAAACGTTTACCCTTCGAGCTGCCCAGCCGAATCCAGCCAACACTACCGCTGCCAGGAGCTGCCAGCTGGCATTGGTCAACAACGGGAGAGGCATGGACCAAATAAGGTAGAGGGAAAGCAGCGCAGAGTGAAAAGGAGCTATTTGCAGTTCCCGTTCGTTTCCACCCTCTAGGCTTTTGAGCATCACAGGAAGCCAGTGGAAGCCAATCATCCCCGGAGCCGTCAGCAGTAGAGATACCAAACTCCAGGTGCTCAGCACGGTCAGTGCTGCCAGCCAAGCCGCGATGAGGCTTGCAGCCAGGCCATAGCAATGTATGTCCTGATCGAGATCCGCACAGTGGAGCACCACCGCGCTGACGATGCAGGTGGCACTGGAAAGTCCAAAGAGCCACCACTGGCATTGCAGAAACGGCATCCAAAGCATCCACATGTTCAAGATCAATGAGAACACGGTTCTTCCAGTTTCTACTGGTGTCCATGATGCCATTATACTCTGGCACAAAATGTAGCAAAGGCCTGGGCCAGCTTTTAAGATTATCTGCCAGCTTGGATTGCTGCGTGCCAAGAACACCAGGTCCAAGACCAGCAGCACACTGAAGGCCAAAGGTATCACAAAGGTCTGCTGAGCAAGTGGCTCATCCTCCGTGCCAGTGCCTCCTGAGTCGCCAGTGCCTCTTTCTGAGTCGCCAATGCCTCCTGAGTCGCCAGTGCCTTCTTCTGAGTCACTAAACAGCTCATAGCCCTGGGATCGACCGGCCCTCAGCGCCTTCAGCAATGATCCGATCCCAACCAGCGCCGCTGCGATTGCAGCAGCGTACAGGGCTATCTCAGGAGACATTGCGATGGATTGCGATGAATTGACGGTTCTGAATTGTGAAGTGCCCTGATTTGTCTTCTTACCACCGCGATGCCCACTGTGTTGATTTTTAACATCAAATGTTTAGTGACCATGTTTCAAGGACTGAGAGCTTAATTTCAAAAGGCGTGCTTCAATATATCAAAACTTCAGGTTGACCAGTTAAACTCTTGAATTGCAGTATGGACTGACTTAGATAGATTGTGCAGTCTATGCCTGTCACGTTCCAATATGTCGTGAATGCAGAAATGTGCAATGTGGTTGTCTTGCTTGGAGCCCACTGCATTTCAGTGCACCACGTGCTTGCAGCCTCCCTTCAGCTGTGCGTCACAGTCACCCACAATTTCTCACAAGGTCAAATCTCCGTCGGGTGTTTGAGAGTTGACTTCAGACCAATGAAAGTGGCAATGACTTGTCGTGTTTCATGTCTCCTTCATGACTGATCTTGCAGAATTCGAATTCACAGACTCCACAAGCCCCCACAAACCGAGGAAGGCACTCCTGCACTGGTTGACGTCGAGGTCTTCAATTTTTTTCTCACCTGCAACTCGATCATGTGAGATGTCACACTAGTTGACTAGAGCACTGAGCAGCTGAGAGGATCCTATACCAGCTTCCCAGAAGCTCAATTGTCAAAACTACCAACATCTGTCAATGTCTATCAGGTGGTGTCAACTTGGCCGAGATTCGATGTTTCCTTGGCCCCCAAAAAAATGCCGAGGCAAAACCAGGCTGAGAGCTGAGTATATCAGCATCTTAGTCCGAGCTGGACCTTCCACCTGGCCTGGATTTCCACAAGTCACACAGTGGTCATGAATATTCCCAAAGCAGCTTACTAAATATCACTGTTGGTTATCCAAGGTAGTGCTTAGACATACCAGCGTACTAACTAACCTTCAATGACTACCATCAGTGTTGGCATCATATCACTGTCACCATCAATTGATAGTTATCAATAGTCGGCTTATGATCTATTGTTGATATATTCATCAATCACTAACCATCAATCAACCATGCGTTTCAAGCTAGCTGTTATTACAGTAATCATCTTTCACCACCTTGTGAACCATAAATTAACAGCGATCTAAACCATAATTTCACATGTAACGAAGCATCATGATGAAACAACGAGAGAATAACCCATCACTTGAACATCACAATTCATCAACCACAATATCACCAACATTTATCATCATAATGAATCAATCAAAAACATCAATCAAGCATCATTTCACCACCAGTGAACCATCAAGCATCAAATGCACATTATGTAATTCGCCATTGATTGACCATCAATCAAACCTTAAGTACCCATCTATCAACCATTGCCAACCAACTACTAACTATAACCTCAACCATACTATTATACTTAATATACTTAATATTGAGCAGTTGCTTCATAATGGTTAACAAGCTGTCATGGGCCTACAGTTGACCATCTTAATCCAACCTCATGCATCACAGCTGCTGTTCCCCCCGGAACTACCTCCACTCCCAGTGAACCACCAACCAACCAGCATAGTAGTTCCCCAACAATCACGTTCATATCTGGTATTAATCATCAGCATTCATCACTTTCAACATCAAACCTCAAGCATCACAGCTGGGGCCTTCCCGTGGACCCCTCCACCACTGGCGACAGCATTGAGCTCCAACTCAGGGGCTAGTACCCCAGCAACCATGTTCATGTCATTAACCATCAGGATTCTAACAATAATGCACAAGTGGACCATCAGTTGAAAAAATCATTTCAACCTAAACACACACATGTGTACCATCAGCAATAAAAACATCCGTTCAACCATCACTTGACAAGCAGACTTAACCATCGCCATCAGCAATCATCAGTATCTAACCATCTCACTAACCATTCGAAGTCATCATTTCAACATGTTTCATCAACCCTCAGCCATGTCTGGTGTTAATCACCAGTATTTAATCATCATTCACTATCATCCCGAATATCACAATACTGTCTCATTTCACCATGCGCAATACCCCACTGATCATCCTGAACTGCTCCACCTGGCAGGTTGGGATCGATGCTTCTCACGGCGCGGTGCCCCAGCGTGGTGCCCTGCAGAGCTCCTGCCCCGGCCGCAGTCTTAGGGCCCCCCTTGGATCGCTGAGTCTTTGGGCCCCCCATCCCTAGGCAGTACTTAGACATACCAGTTTACTAAGTAACCATGAATCCTTAACATCAGTACTACCACAATATCAATATCACCATCCAGTTGAAATCGACAACCAAGTCAGCTTACCAACCATCGTTGATACACCATGGGTCACCCTGCCCGCGACAAAAACCATGAAACAATCCTTAGTCAAGCATCGATTGACCATTAATTTCAAGAGTTTTGTCATCCATCATCATTCACTCATTCACCATCTTGTTAACCATCAATAAACCATCACAACTAAATATCATCGAAGCCATCATTTACCACCAGAATTAACAATCCCATCATTCACGAACACAATCAACCATCAAAATAAATCATCATACTTAAATGGTCAAACAACCAACCAGCATCTCACCATCCTTACTACCTCCATGGATGACTGCCCTGCCATCACAGCTGGTCACCCCTTGAACTCCACCATCTCCACAGCCCCCAGAACCTGGCAAATCTGGGATCGATGCTCGGCAGCCGTGGCACGTCGCCCCACCGCAGCTCCTGCGCACAAAGGTGCAGCTGCAGTCGTTGGCGAATCTGATCGTGGTGATGTGCATCCCCAAGGAGGGTAACACGTAAGTGAGTGACCATGAAACTGACCGTGGTTATAGGCGCTACCATCTGTGACTTTTGAGGCTTGAACCTTTCTTCTGAGGCTATTTACCATGGTCGTATCTGAGGGAATTTGCGGAACTAACCCCGGCGGCACATCCTTAAAGGATTAATTTGTGGATTTATAGGGTTCAGCTTGCCATGGTCATAACCCCAGCAGATTCGAGGGAAATCGAGTCGTTGCAAACTCGACTGGAGTTTTTCAACGTTGAATTTTCATGAATTTTCCAGAGACAATATGGGAGAGATTGTTGTGAAAACATGTTTAGCTAAAAATTAACTATATAGTGTTAGCCGTGGCCGGTTGGAATAGATATATTTGCTAAGGTAGTTATCAAAGACAGTGAGCTACATGTTTAGTCATCATGCTTAGTGATGGTTTTTGAGTATGTTCGATATGTTGGTCAATGGCACTTGATCAACAATGATTCTAATCACCAAACCATGGATCAGAGCACAATGACTGTTATAATCTTGTTCATGTAAGGCAACCGCCAGAACATGGCCCAGATCACCATATTCTCTCCATGACCCATGACGTATGACTAAAATTATAACCCCTGTCATGATGGTTAACCCATTGGTCAATTAATTATTGCCGTTCATGAGTAGGGATACCAGGTCGGGGTATGTATTACTCACCAGTGGTCAATATGGCTAATTAATCAGCATGTTACCAGTAGTCATTGGGTCATTACACCAGCATTATACGGGCATGATTGACAGTGTTTATTTTCGCACAACCTTCCCTTACAGTCACCTATAAGCAACCATCCCTACTTGGGGTTCCCTGGTTATCTACTATAGAGCCAACTGGAAGGATTGGGATAGGTAAGCATTATTTGTGTTTCCCAATGGCCAATGCGATGCCGCAACCTCTAGGATAGCCAAGTTGTGAAGCCAAACCAGGCGTTGCCAACTCACCAAATGCCAGGGGCCGGGCACAACCACAGGAGAAATGGCTGACAATTTGGGAGATAACCTGGGGTCTCTGGAGCAGGACAAACACATGCGAGTTTCTCGTGGCTGGCGAGAAGTGTTCTGGCTGAACCAACATCGGCCCACATCAATACATCAATCAAGCACTCATCATTGCTGATCATTAATGCCTTTCAACCATCATTAATCAACCATCATGTTCATCATCATTAATTACAATTGATTACTCATGTTTAATTTCATGAATCAACACCAAGTTAGCATCCTTACCTATCACTTCAACCATAACCTTGACCATCATAAACCATCATAAACCAACATCAACCAACCTGAGGATGAGCCCTGACCCCGCGCCCGAACCATGTGTGGACCCAGGGTCTGATGCCTTGGAAGCACCAGCAAATCCAGTGGCAGCTCTGCTCTCGGCAGCTCCAGGGCTTCGTGATCCTCCAGTGGTCGATCTGGTGCCTCGACTGAGGTGGCGAAGCTACGGAGTTGCTACCCCCAAGGTCCCAAGGTTCGGTAGTTGGATAGTCAGGTAGGTTAGTCAAATGCTTGGATGGTTACTTGACTAAGTTAAATTAGTTCGGTAGGTTGTTAGTCAAACTGTTTGTTAGTTAGCTTCGGCTACAGCTAACTAGTGTAAATATTGCATCAATGGCAAATCTCAATGAACTACTTGGCAGGTACCAGTCTGTAGTACACCAAGGTACCTTGATGGTGGTACACCGGTTCAAATGATTCGTTTCGGGATCTCTAATTGGAAATCAACCGAGAACCAGGAAGAGACAAGCAAATAACCATTGAACAACAGTCAATATTCTGCAAACAACATTGTACAAATGGATGAATGTAAGGTGAAATGTGTACACCAAAATGACCGAAACATATGCATGTATTGATCATGAGTTAATACCAGTGCGTGGTGACCCTCTGGTGGAAACGGTGGGATACCTAGGGAAAAAGGACGCGTTTCAACTGAAATATGCGCCGTGTATTTTTTCAATAGATTAGTTCTTTAAATAATGAATGTATATACATACATTATGCTCATGTATACACCCTAGAATGAGAGAGAGAGAGAGAAAACCTGATTATGAGTGATTTATGTGTTTATACTTGTCTGATATATTTTGTTTTCACATAGCACAGCATGGGTAGTCAAGCCACCTTTATCAAGGGAAGCTCAGACAGACATGTGGGGGGCAGCTTGGTCCATCCTCTTACCTGATGGACACACCATTCACAGCTTTACCTGGAGCCAAGGGTGACCTGTAACGGCCATGGCTTCCGAAACTTAAAGAGGACCATGGGGGAAGCATCCACATACCGTTGAGTTGGAGCGATGGCAGTGGCCAACGACCTGTTGGTGCATGGATGGTATGGTCAACCATGACCAATGGGGATTCGTCAGCCAAGTGTAATTACAATGTCTATAAGCCATCCACTGTTGATGATGGATAGCCATAACAATCAAAACAATCACAATAAATATACCTACGGTCCCAACCGGACAAGAATCCCGAACGGAACTGTTGTAGGTGACAAGTGGAAAATCCATGGTGATGACTGTGATAGAAATCTGTTGAATCTTATCATAATGGAATCCTTAGATTGAATGGAGTAATCCGACAGGTTCTTGTGCCTTTTGAACCTGCGAATGATTCGAATCTATTCACACAATATCAAGCAATTACACAATGAATAATTAATGATACTTGAAAACAAACCTCAACCAAACTGAAAATATGTCAACAAAGGGTGACAACTATTCACCATTGTTGCTGACAAATATTTACCATCATTGACCAATCATTAATGTTATACAATGTTCTATTTGCTTTTATAGCAAACCATTGACAATCATGATTCTATGTGTTGATAGCAAACCATTGACAATCATGAGCCAAATTGATGGCTTTGTTACTGTTGTTGGTTGCATATTACTCTTAGTGCATTGTTTTGTTAATAACCCAGGCCATCGGCTATTGTTAAGCATGGTTCTTATCAACCAGCATCAATCATTATCAACTACAAATGGAGCCACTGCAAACCAAACCACTGACATAGTTGATCAACCCCTGAACGGGCAACTCTTCACTAGTCAGCTGGTGATTACCACTTCAATCAACTGCTTGGTTATTCTGAACCAACTGCAGGCCAACAGTCAGATATCAATGACATAGTTGATCAACCACATAACGGGCAACTATTGATTAGTAAGCTGGTGATTAACCACTTTAGTCCACTGCGAGGTTGCGAACCAACTACCTGCCACAGTCAGATGTGAACCAAATGATACGCCCCCAATGCTCACCAGTGAACCATGGGCACCTCCGCCAGCTGCGGCACCACCCGAGATGCCGAAGACCCGCGTGCGGCACACCATGGCGCGACCTGGGAACGCCCCCAGTGACAGGTTGGCTTCGACAAATAACGCGCCGGTTCTACCATGAGGCTACTAGTATTGGTCAAAAATGGTCGATAAGAAATCATAAGTATGGCGGTTAATTAATGGTTCATCATGTTCAATAGTGGGGAATAACTAATGGCAAGTAATGGTTGAGAATGACAATAAGTTCTTTCACAATAAGTTCTTTCGTTCGCACTGCTTCCTTCCCTGTTCTGATCGAGCAACTGCAGAGGCACCTTTTTGTTTTCTCCAAGAATTGCCTGGTATAAATCTGAGATGCGAACAGGCACACAAATGTGCACCAATAGAGTGCTCCAAGAGAAAGCCCCCAGGGGCCAGAATCAACCCAGAACATCAGATCAGAAAAAGTACCCCGTCAGGGGAAATTCCGAAGAAATAAGAATTACACGAATCAGGGCCATAAAGCAAAAAATATGGCCTGAAAAAGGCGGCCCGCGGGGCCAAAAAACAAAATCTCTGATGCAACGCATGCTCTGGATAGCTTTGACCAGCGGGAAGCAAGGAGCAGAACAAATTCGAGAGATCAAATGGTGTCACACTCTGCGAAGCGAGTGTTAAACAATGAAATAGAATCAAAGAAATTAAACAAAAAAAAGGGTAGGAGAGAGGGTGGGAAAAAAAGAAATGGAGAGAGGAAGTGAAGAAACAACTCGATCCGAACCAGCTACGGAACCAGGGACATGCAGAACAGAAGAGATAAGATTCACAACGAAAAAACACAGCGAAAAAACGCTTAGAGTTCTTTCGTTCGCACTGCTTCCTTCCCTGTTCTGATCGAGCAACTGCAGAGGCACCTTTTTGTTTTCTCCAAGAATTGCCTGGTATAAATCTGAGATGCGAACAGGCACACAAATGTGCACCAATAGAGTGCTCCAAGAGAAAGCCCCCAGGGGCCAGAATCAACCCAGAACATCAGATCAGAAAAAGTACCCCCACTTTAGTCTGGGCAATTCTTCAAGAAGGAAACAATAAGATGCAGTGTCCATGCTCGGTCAGTTTCTCAGCCCCGTCACTCTGAGCATGGAGCGCACCTGAGCAAGCGATCAAGGGGTGACACGGGCCAGATATGCGCACGTGTGTCCTTTTAGGCTAACCCAATGAACAAAATGAGAAACGCTTGAAAAAGCAGTGACAGGACATCCAAAAATATCAATCTAGCTCTGAAGTTTCGGCAAAATGAACATTGAAAAAAAACATGAGCAAGCAAACTGCAAGCTTGTGAAAAGCGCTTTTGCAACTGAAGCCATGGAGATGGCCAACCTGTCTGCGGGTGCAGCTGCACGAAATGGCCTATTTGAAAGAAATCGTTGAGCGAGATGCGGAACCGTGGGTATGTCAGCCATCGTTGATACGAGTCTCTACTGAGCTGATCAGCCCAATCATTGCGATGGCCAGGTGTATGTGAAACTGCTAAATGCACATTGCGTTGAAAAGCAAAATCTCCAAGCATTTGAATGAATATAGAAGCGGGCCAACGTGTGCTGAGCATTTTGTTGACACCTGCCTCCCCTGCCGTATTGTCTGAAGCGGCAGGCAAAGTCACAGACATTTGCTTCAAGTGTAAATGGTTGAAGGCCGCCATGACCAAAGCCAGCTGAGCCAGAACTTCAAAAGCGCAAATATACTTTTGCGCGTCTTTGGTCAGAGCCGGCAGAAAACGTTTCAAATCCACCATGGAAAACTGCTCGCTGAACCATACCACCTGATGTGGTGTGACGATCCAACCTCCAATGCCAAATGAAGTGTCATGTGCAAATGCATCTGCGGCAGCTTTGACTACTAAAGGAGAAGGCAAATGAATCGAAAAATTTGCATCAGAATGCTGAATCAAACCATAAAACCATTGTAAATGGCTGATAGCATCCTTCGTCAGCGTGACACTTGAAGCATGTAGGTCCTGCACCCGCACCCATTGCAAATGAGCTTTGTGAGGCACGGAAGGCAAATCTGCCTTACAACGAATGGGCGCATGCGAATATTCAACGACACGACCTCCAATGGGCAAGGCCAAGACTGGTGAGACTTGGGCAACCACAGCCTGGTCATCAAGCACATGCAAGAAATCTGCCCAGAATTGCGACTGAACGCTGTACAAAGAAGCTGGAGGACTGTGTAAACAACGATACAGCTCTGCCAAGTGCGGCCGCAAAAAACGAGCCACTGATGTAAACCAAATCAATAAGCCAACGGTGACTTCCAAAGTTTTAACCTTAGCTTGCTTGTGCGCCAAAAGTTCAGAGATCAGCTCGGACAGTTTGAGGAACTTCGAGGCAATGAGATGCACGGTATCCAATTTGAAATCGAAATCCCATCCTATCCAGGTGACCCGGTCCCCAATGTGCGCTTTGCGCCAAGAAATGGGAGTGTTGAGCAATGACAAGAAAAT
>VSDK01009166.1:71538-86933 GCA_009767595.1 Symbiodinium kawagutii | reverse complement strand
GGCTTGCTTCATGGGTTGTCTCTTGGCTTGAGTCGTTGAACATCTTCCATCAAATGCTGTGAGACGGACAAGCGATGCCTTAAAGTCCACCTTCTGAGATGAGTGAGTGCGGAGTGTCATTGTTTCACCCTGTGCATATGTTAGTTCATTTAGCTTGATGACCTTTTCGATGGGGCTGGTTTGTCTTCTTTTGGGGTGGTTTTGGTTTGCTGGTTTGTTGGTTTTGGGTGGTGCCGGTTGGTCTGGTTTGGTTTTTTGGTTTGTTTGTGCCCATACGGTCATCATGCTTTAATTGAAGCTCATGAAGGATCATGTGCAGTCTTTGCAGCTTTCCGGACTAGTAGTGACCTGCATCGTGTGTGCAAGAGGCACTTCCTGGAAAAAAAAACCCTGCTAGGAACCTTCTTTGTACGAAGTTGCAAAGGCTTTGCGCATCACCTGCTGGCTTGGCTCAGAGAATGATTACTGGACAATTCTTGATGGAGCCTTCGTGGCTTTTGCGATGTTCTGATAAGAGTTGAACGCCTTCTGAGATGCGTGAGTGCGGAGTGTCACCTGTTTCACCTTGTGCATATATGTTGCAATTTAATTTGTAAAATGACCTTTATTGCTTGGGGCCCTTCTTGTTGCTGGTTGGTTTGCGGTTTTCTTGTTTCTTTTTCTGGTTGGTGTGCTGGTTTGGTTTGGTTGGCTGGTTGTGGTTTGCCCTCAACGGTCATTTTACGAAAATTGAAGATCCTGCGATCTTTTCTCTAGGCTTCCCGGACCAGTAGTGACCTGCATTCTCACTACCTGGAAAAAAATAGTGGAAACTGACCGAACGCATTGCAAGGAAAACCACCAAATCCACTTCTAAACAATGCTTAGCAGAATGCATGCTTAGGCAAGAGAAGAAGCCGTCGGGTCCATGCGAAACCCTCCAGATTCCGATGAGAAGCACTGCTATGTCTTTGTATTTGCTCCAGGTGCACTTGTAGTTCTGGGCTCGACATGGTTCTTGGCTTGTACGAAGGAACTTTTGCAATTACAGGTGCTGGATTGTAGAAAATATTCAGTGACGCAGACAGAAGGCATGTTGGGTATAAGGATGATAACGCTGAGATGCTGATGCCTGGTTGTTTGTCATCTGAGCGGAGCATCGATGTAGCTTTGTTTCCTATTTGTTTTCCACGCTTGTGTGAGAGCTTGTCGCGACATGGAATTGGTTTTGTTTCCCATTTTGTTTGTTGCTTTGTTTGCCACGATGTTTCCTGCTCCATTGTGAGATCTTGTGGATCCGGTTTCGTTTCCCATTTTGTTTCCTAATATGTCTTCCGCTTTTCTGCAAGATCTTGTAACGGCATGGATGTGGCATTGTGTCTGTTTTTGTGTCGCGTTTGTTTTTGTGTCATTTTGTCACAACATGGACCTGATTTTCTGGGCCACAACATGGAGGTGGGCGACGCGCAAATGCACTGGAACAGAACAAGGAAATGATTGTTCCGGCACCACAGGTTTTTCACTTTCGGCTTTAGGTAGATCCGGCAAAAAGTTGGCGTGTGATTTTTTCAAACTTGTGCTGGTGTAATTGCACTAAAGGCTTCAGCCCCTATTCACGGCATTTTTTGACATGGATGAATTTATAAACTTGAGTGGAACGCGATGACATTTCCAAGAATCAAATTTGAAAATCCGCCCGGACAACTTCTCGAACATGTGAGATGTTGACATTGACAGTCTCCTTTCAAGACGTTACTGTTGATTCAAGTGCTAGCAAATGGACCTTGATGGTTTGCAAATTCGGGTTGTGACATTTTGTTGTTTAGAAACAAAATGCATTTCGAAACTTTTGGGAACATGAATCATGACCAGCATGATGGCAGCGAACCCAGCTGGAATTTCCACATCTTAGGTCTTTGGTTCGGAAAATGTCCACATGTTCGGAATCACACAATTCCTGAAACTATTTCTGGCGTCAGTTTTGAGGTCAGCTGGCTTTCACAAAAACAGGGCCAGAACTTGTTGAAAGGCCAGCTGGTCTTGGCTTCAAAAACATCCAATCAATTGCAGCGCCGCCGCCTCAGCGCGACTGATGGAAACTTGACACCGACCCCAAGGAGTTCAATTCGTCCGTGTTTAGGGTCGATTTGTGCGTGTTCCGGCGTGGAATTGCAAAATCGGCTAGACAGAGTCTTTCTTTGTTGTGCAGTCAACCTGTGACTCATGTGGATGTTTCCGTGTCGTGTTGCGTCTGTTTTTCATTTTCCCGGTCGCATTGAGGTTCAGTTGTTGTTTCTTTTCCTGAAAAGGATTGCTGATGCCCTTTTTCTTTTTGTGGGATGTCAAATGAAGTTGCCAATTTTGCAGACAAACTATCATCAACCCACCAGCAAACCAAGCAACCGGTGCTTGGCTGTTTTGCTGTAATTCCACGTGCATATTGGTGTTGGATGTGGACGCTGTTCGGGTGGTGTCAGTGACCAGCGCAAATTGACAAAGAAGACATGTGCATTGTCTCTGCAGTCCAGGGTCTTGTATACGTGCATTTGCCAGACAAACATAATATATCCACAGCATCATGTTTTAGAGATCAGGGTACATCTGTAATTTCAATTTTCACTCGAAACCAACAAGTTTTTGATGATTGATCTCAAACGAAATTGTGTTTGCGCTGTGGAATCATCATTGCAATTTGGCTGACACAGGTGTGCATTGCAGCCTGATATGTTGTCTCTGCATGTTTCTGCAACGTTGTGCTCTTGACATGGAAGCGTATCTGAAAATAACATGTCCAACCATGATTTCCAGCTAGTCGAACAGCCAAAATTGAGAACGCATGTGGATGGTGTTCTTGATGCCACGATTGGTCACTAATAATCATGGCAACCTTTGCAACCAGACAATGCCCTTGGTGACCCTTGGTATTCACTAGCCAGCAGGAAGTAACAAACCAGAACCATTGGTGAATGGATGGACAACGCATCGAGTCCAAAGATGTTGCATGGCCGGAAGGTGCAGACGCGGAAGGAAGTTGTGCCCTGTGTGACACCTGGGACGTCACTGTCACAGGACTTGCAGCAAAGCCTTCCTGGATGGTCCAGAACTCGTACAGCACAGATTATCCACATTCGCAAGCACCAGTTTTACCCAGTTGGGCCTGGGTGTTTTACCTTCCAGGGATGATTTTCTTGTTTTTCTGGATCTCGCTTGATAAATGGATGCAACCACCAATCCATTGCTTCTGTTGATTGCTGGATAACTATTTCCAGATAACCATCTGGTAGCTGAGTTCAACTAATCAACTAAGCAGCTAATTGATATCTGGAAAGTGCTTTTGTTGAATTGCTTTGGGTGATTGCACTTTCCAATCTGGCAGCTGCGACTGAGGTGTGCCCGTCAAGTCCTGACCCCAGACACCGAAGCTCAGCCCGTTCAGCTGGTTCCGAATGTGTTCAGTTGTATTTTAGCAAGGAACCACAATGAACAAAAAAAGTTCGCAGTTAGCTGCATTTGGTTTCCCTGCTAATGCGAATGATTAATCATGGTATTTGATGCTTAATCATGGTTACCAATGTATCATGGCATTTGGTTTTGCTGTAATTTGGTAGCCATTTTAGCTTGTTCTGCTGGAACCATGCCAACTCTTGGAGTCGAAGAGCTATGAACACAGCTGTGGCTTCATGAGTTGCGCATCGTTGTGTGACAAAACCAATGCGTTGGTTGCTACCTGGATTGCACCCTGGTTCGTCGGAGGTTTCTTACCCATGATTAAGCATCAAATGAAGCATGAAATGAACCACCTCACCAGCAAATCACCCTGCAATCACCCTGAAATCACCCTGAAATCACCCTGAAACCACCCTGAAATCACCATCAAGTGACCTTCAAATCACCTTCAAATCACCCTTAGATTCACCACCATTCACCCTATGACCCGTGTGATTTACCGATCACTGAGGAGCCAGCGCCGTGCCTTGGCTGTTGGGGGGAGCTGGGGAAGCTGCCAGCCGTGGATCCCAAGGAACCAGCCGGAAATGGCTGCGATTTGGGGAAGGATGTGGTGATTTAGATGTTTTATCAATGTTTATCAGGTTTTTTTGTATGGTTAATTAGTTTCTTTTTTAAATATGGTTTACCAGGGTTTTTCATATGATTTATTAGGTTTTAAGATAATGGGGGATGATATAGATGATAAGCAACGAGAATAAGGGATATGCCAACCGTTTGGCCGTTTCTTACAAAACCCTATAAGCTAGCGGATAATGACCAACTATAGGGGTTTTAACCCTTGAGAATAGTCAATCGTAGACAATAAAAACCAACAAAATGGTGGTTTGTTGGAATAGGGAACCTCCAAGAAATGCTTGGCTTATGACTATAAATGGTTAATATGCAGGATGATAACCGGGGGTACCCCTTTTCTTCGTGTGATTGTTTGTTGCAAAGTCTTCAAAAAACATGTAAAGAGGTGGAAAATACTTTGTTTGTTGTGACTTATCGAAATAAAAGATGATCACCAAATTTGTTGTGACTCCTACTTTAGATTATCTTTTACTGCAAAAAGGCGGAATGCACTTTGTTCAGTGTAACTCATCGTACGTTTCACTAAAGAACCCTGGAAACAAAGATGAGGCACATGTTGGTTACTCATGGTGAGCGGCTTGAGTGAGAAATAGCGGCAACTTCAAAGGATAGGGATTTGGGATCAACCCAATCGTGTCAATGATTTGTTATCATTATGAATCTCCAATGGGATTTAACCAATGATTAATCAAGTGGTTGATTCATGGTCAGTAGTTATACTGACAGTGACGACTACTAATGGTCAATGAACCTAGTGATACTACCACTGATACAATGATGGTCCCAGCATGCACACTCCGCATTAAAGTATCGGTTTGGCTGACTGTTGGACAGATCATACCATCCATTCTTGTTGGTTATATTTTATGAGCCAGCTTATCAACTATCACTATTACCCACTAGATTTTTACAGAGGATATTGACCATCGCCATCATTAACCATTCTCAATCATGTTAGTCACGGTCAATCACTTTAGATCACTATATTTCATCATTCATCAATACCATCATTTCTAATCATCCATCCTTAGCCATCCTTGCTGTAACCATCAGTAATTGCACAGACTTGGTGGTCAAGATCCCCTTGGTTATCAACAAGCAGTGTTGATCATTCACCATCTACAATGGTGATTTGTCATGGCTCATGATGCTCATCATTGTACGATTAATGGTAACAGTCATAGCTATTAATCATCATTCATCCATCATATGGGATCATCATGAATCAATCGTGGATCAATTAAGAGGATAATCATTAATGATAGACAATCAAGATAATCATCATTACTTAGTCATCATTCATCAAGGATCCGTACTTAGCATCCTCGATCCTTTGCTGGGCCCCCTTCGCTCAGGGCCTTGGCGGAAGCAGAGGAACGGCTCAAAGGTGCCATGTGCGGCAGATGGAGGGCACATCGCTTTTTACATAATGTGAGGGTTTCGGCGGGTGAGTCTTAGGACTGGTGGTTTCCAACCACCATTTCTGGAGTGTAAGGGTCGCCACAGCCAGGGGCGCTAGCTGCATTGGCAACCTTGAAGGCGCAGGCGGCCAAACCAATGCCTTGATGCATTTTTTTTTGTGAGTCCTTCACAAGCAACAAAAACAGGTTGTCCATGCGACAAACTTTAGCCAAGCAGAGGGTGTGTCTGTGTCGCAGGAGACGCCCCCGAGAAGTGACTTGAGCTGCTCAGCAGAAGAAACTGTGGAGTGTACAGTCGTTTCTGCTTCACATGGCATGCCAGAAGTGAATCACTGTGATGACTTGAAGTCTCCGAACCCTACTCACCGTGATGAGTTGTTAACCATTATTAAGCAGCCATGGTGAGTCACTTCCTAAGCACTTGCTGAAGCTGCTGCGTTTCCTTCACTGAGGATCCCCAATTTGTCGCACTCCAAAGGTCCAGCCTCCCAAGGCCATGAGTTGCCACTGGAGATCACAGGATGAATTTGATGATTGCCGCGGCAGGATCCACAGACACCAAGCACCACAAGGTGCACCGCTTTGAATGAGTGGTTCTGCATGGTTCTGCTTGGCTGAGCCTTTTGATTCAGCCACATCCAACCTGTCTTCTCCCTACCTTCCGTACGACTCCATACCAGGTTCTGTTGGGCACAGCTTGTCATTGTACATCCTGCTTAATCTTGGAGGTGGCAGCGATCAAGAAGGTTGCGGGGTGAGATGAGCGCGATTGACACATCACCCAGTGATACGTCGCATCCTCGTTGGCAGCCAGTCGGTTGGCATGTTTTGGGACTGTATAGTTCTCCTTCGTACCCAATATGTCAGACTTGTAGATCACCTGGTGGTTTCTCAAATAGGGGTACCCCCAAGATTGGTTGGCTTATTACGTTAAATGGCTAAACAAGATGATTTGGGGGTACCCCTGTGACTTGAGAAACACCTAGATGTCAGACTTGTGTGTGACACAGTTGGTTTGTGAAGACACGAGTTGTGCAGATCTGCGGCAAGGTTTAGTACGCTGCAAGCGGTCACACCAACGACTGGCAGCACCAGAGGGTCACGGCTGTGGGCAGAATCCGTGACACCCATGAAGATGGCACGCGTTCAGCCCGAGGACAGAGCCGTTTCTGATTGCCTTCGATCCAGGGGGGGTACTACCAGTACTAGCAGTACTAGCAGTACCGGCAGCAATCACCCCTATTTTTACGATGTATATCTATGAACAGCTGTGAATCGCTGATGTTGGCCTTTCAAACACCGGTGGTTGATTCCAGCAGAAACCTGAATTCATTCACTCGCTACTTGGACCCCAATGTCTTGGGCCACGCATCCGAATCGAATTGTGGGCTGGATTCGTCCTAGGTCCCAGTTGGTGATTGCCCTGCGGTCATGCCTTGCAATCGAGCAAGATCATCATCATAATGATAACAATAATGATAATCATCATCCTCCTCCTCCTCCTCCTTACCTCAAGTTCACACCCTCAGCTTTCGTTCATTCCCCCTGGAACTCAAGGTCACAGGGGTCTCCCAGCTGGCGATGGATTTGTTCATAATCCTCTTGCATTCGTTTTGAAGCTCCGGACGACAAAATAGAAGACCTCCGGATTGAAATCATTTGTGAGTGAGAAGTAAAATCATCCTTATGGTGGTGTTTCATGCTTAGATGTTGAATGAAGTGTTAGATCAAATGATTGAACGTTGGCTTCAGTTGTCACACATGTGAAACATTCAATGCTTGTGGATTACACATACATTTTGTTGTCCTTCATAGTCCCAGTACGACCTGTTGGTTGCTCAGCTATCAGTCTACTGTGAATGAAAAGTAGGTTCACCAAGCGCACAGTTGTCAATGGCATGGAGGTAAAGGTGTGATCATTAGATCATCAATATCATCAAAGGCGTTGATGCTTCATTAAAGCCTCTCATCACAGATCATCGCTATTGCGACGCGATAATCACTCATTACTGATAGTACGACAAGCTGAGTTGTTTAACAACAAGAACCAGGATGAAGCCAGCAAGCTACTTTAGGACCTACCAAGCTACCTGAGCACACATTGGGCCACATCTACAGCACCAATGTAGGCGCTGCGCGCTGCTTGTTGTGAGGATCTGGCTATGACCTTCAGGGCCTTAGATGACTTGGCATCCAAAGCAGAGGCAGTGGGAAGAGCTTGGCCCGTCCGGCGCACCCAGAGATGCAGAGGTTCCAGTTCGATGAGGTGTTTCTCAAGCGAGTTTGGGGACCCCCAGTCATCATCCAGTTTAGTTTCACCAGTGATATTAGTAAACCAACCATATCTTGGGGGTCCCGGATTCTGAGAAACCACCGCATGTTCCAAGGATTTGCCAACAAGGCAGCACAAGCTATGAAAACTGCCGAACGGTAACATATTTCTAGTCATGAATAATAGGCAGACAGCACAAGGCATGTACGATTACATACCCGACTGTAAAACGGGCTCAAGCCATTCGTGAATCCAGACTCCGCAGAACGCCACTGAAACATGTGGTGGGATTGCGCGTTGAACTGGTTTTGTGACCCGGAGAAGCCGGCAGGCTTTGAGCCGGAGACATCCCAGAACTCAAGAGGTTGCGATGCCGACTGGTTTCATCAAAATGCCGGTGAGTTGGCCAACGACTTGTGCCGCAGCGAGCAGCCTGATTTGTTGGGTGCCTTTCCAGAGTGAGCTGGCTTGATTGCTCAGAGTCTCCCGGTTCAGGATGCCGCAAGTTTGCGGGCTACATCTGTGGTTGCCAGCAATCAGCCTGATTTCTGCCGTTTGTTGGAGTTAGAAGAACTTCCTGTGCTGAAACGTCAAAGGAAACGGATCGCCTCAAGAAACAATACAGCGGACCAGCTGGTGGAAGACCAGCGCTGGCTGTGGCAAAGAAAACGCAAGTCTCGAAATTTGATCGGGGCGCCGTATGTCTATGTGGACACCGGCTCCTCTTTGGACGGTTGGTGGAGATTTTTCAGTCTTGATTTATGCTGATCTTTTCGGGGCCAATGTCTTCACAGTGCTCTTCAAAGTCTTCCGCCCGATTGCGTTTCAAAGCGCAGGCCGTATCAGCGGCCAAATTTTGGCATCTGAGGAGTCTCACAGCTTTGATATGCGTACATCCAAGGTGCTACGACTAGGCCTCATTTGAGCGAGCTGCAATGCACTGCATCTTTTGGCCACAAGCATGCTGGCACCTGCGTGCTTGGATGCTCGTATTTCAAGTGTTGACCGCAGCATTGGCGTACAGCTATTTCGGCGCTACAAAGATGTGGCTGGGATTCTGAGCACTCGAGACGCTTCACCGGAGGAAGACGTGGGAATCATATTTTGGTTAGCTTTCAGTTGGTTTACTCCACAGGTGGATTTAGCGTACAAGCGGGACCAGGATGTCGGTCCAAACGGTTCGAAGCAGAGGCAAGAGAGGCTCCGGGCATGATGCCTTTCTAGTCCAAAGCGACCAAAACTGCGCCGTGCCATGCTCTCTGCAAAAAAAGGACCGATTGTAAAACGGCCACCAAAAACCAAGGACCAGTCAAGATTCCCAGGGGATCAATGCTAAAGTGCAATCCTTTTGCGACCATTTGTCAACCAGTTTGTAGACCCTTTTTTCAGGTTCTGCTTATCAATATGGGTGTTTCTCAAAATAGGGGACCCCCAAAACGCTTAAATCACTACTACAAATGAGTAATATTGGATGAGAATTCGGGGTAACCCCGTGACTTGAGAGACGCCCATACGTCTGGTGATTTTTCATCAGCAAGCACTAGAAACCACCCATGGATGTTGCCATGGGATGCTGTTGTGGCCAGTGATCGCCACGACCAACCCACGAAGCCAGCAAGCCGCCACCGAAGCACCAGCAAAAGGAGAAAGATCTTCAGCTGAAGGGAACCATTGCTGAAACCTATTGATTCCTAATTTTTTGGTAAAGATCTTGACTTAATTGGGGCGGGGTACCATTTGAATTGGAAACCAGTTGTTACCAAAAGCCATCTGGTTTCCTTTTTTAATTGGTACCACCCAATTGAATTAACCTAGGGCTTAGCTTCATCTGGGGTGAACAGTACCCTTGAGTCCCCCAATTTTTGAGCCACATAAACCATCATTACCCGCTTCGAACCTTCATAAGACATGATTCAGCATGATTCAGCATGATTCAGCATGATTCAGCATGATTCAGCATGATTGAGCATGATCCACTATTGGCCGGTATTACCAGCTATTGAGGGCTATCAATCGTTGTATTCTTCACTCCATTGTTGTGACTGCTAGTCATGCTTGTCTGTCATTGGCCCATAGCTCTAATAATCACCATCATGTAGGTGGCATATCCAATTACTGTTGGCTATTTGTTAGCCCCTACAAGCTATTGTCGACTATTGGAAAATCCACTAGTGTTGCGTTTTTTTGATTTGTTGGTCATGATTGAGCATATAGTAACCAGTTATCAACCAGTATCCCCTTGTTTATCACTACACACCTTTGTCGTTGAGAATAATTATCCACTAAGTCAACATTTCTAACCATGTTAAAACCACATTTGCAGTACCATCCACAACTCACATAAGCCCATTGTCAACAATATCTCTTTCTCTCTCTCTCTCTATGTGTGTGTTCCTCAAACTAGGGGACCCCCCCATTATCCAACATCACTCATTTAAATTTAAAACAATAAATCACCATATATCAAAGAATCAGCTTCTAGCAGGTCCACATGTATATGTTTGTCATACAACTACCATGATATCATAATTTTCATAATTGCTTGCTATATTTCCACCATATATAGAATAAAGATGTATTTTCTCTCTCTCTATATATAGTTAAACATATACCTATATATATATATATATATATAAAAAGTAAATATTTAAGTATTTAAATATCAAAATATATAAAATATATAATATATATATATATACACAAATATTATATACAAATATCTATATATATATGTATGTATTTACATTTACATTTATGTATATACACATATCTACAACCACCTTCAAGTTGTTTCTAGTAATCCATTCTAAGTCGCGCCATCCTGGACGCTTGTCCAAGGTCTGCCAGACCTTGGCTGCAGATCTCAGAAGCCAAGCGGTGGCCCAACTGGTGAAGCTGCCAGCGGTCCCAGTGGGGTGGGGCCTCTGGGCGAAGACGGGGGAAGCTGTCGCTGGCTTTGGGCTGCCAGGTTGACAGGTTGGGTTATTAGGTGTGTGTGGTGTGTGTCTCTGTTTGTCTGTGTGTCTTTTTCAGTGCTTTCTCAAGCAAATTGCAAGCACGACTTGGTGAATGTGAGACTGCACAAGATCGAAGTCATCAATTCTTGGTGGTTGAATGTGGGCATCGGTTTCAAACATAGCAGTTTCGACATGGAAGCTGATGTAGCTCAGCAACTGAGGCAGCAGCAAAGGGAGGTGTGGCACCCCAGGCATCAAGGATGTTTGTTCCCAACCAGCTGCAGTAGCTGGCCTCATCCGGTTTTGGGTAGGGTAGGGCTTACCAATGATGAGTTGTGACCTGGGACTTGTTGTGGACCCAGTCAAGTCAGAGTTCATGAAATCTCCTTACGGCCAAAACAGCAGCTGCTTACGAAACTGTCTCCCGTCTCATGCTTGTTGATGGTTTTCGGTGGATTTTATATAATCGTTCTTGATGTTTCTTGACCACTTTTTTTTTTCTCTCTCTCTCTCTCTCTTTATATTGCACAATGGCTATTCAATATTTCTCGACATTATCGTGGAGTTGATCGCTCTGATGTTGATCATCTCTGCACTGTAGAGTATTTCATACATTCACGGCTTCATTGATGGGTGCATCATAGTGGATCATGGTGGATCTGTGTAAAACAACCTGGTCGTTGCTGCCCAGACTGGCGTCCTGTGTTCCAAAGTCGTTGCACAGGCAGGGTGGGAAGCCCGATCCATTGCAATGGGGCTACATGTGGGGCCACAAACGCTGGGGTTTCAGCAGTTTTTGCTATACAAATGGCTACGGGTCAAGCACTTAACCATCAATTTCATGGTGGATAATAACCAACAACCTGTAGGGAAAACAATGGTTAATGATGGGGGAACCAGTGGTACAAGGTTTTGACCCACAGCCAAATCCAATTTTTTTCGGTGATTTGGACACTTAGTGTTTGATTCCATCAGCAGTATGGTGAGTCTGAGGATTTCAACATGTCGTGTCCCCACCGATTTGCGAATGGTTGGACTCCTCAGCGTCAGGTGAAGGCTGACGCAGCCATGCCCTCAGTGCAGGAAGCGAGTTGAACTGGTTCACTTCTCAAATGTGTGAGCGAAGTGATTGATGTCATTGGCGATTGGTGGATAGGTTCTGATTCATCATGGTCTGATGGTGATTATGATAGCTGATTAGAAACTAACATTCACGGTATTTGTATGTATTGATTGGCCAACCATCATTGATGAACCGTAGAAGATGCCAATCACAACAATAATGGTTGGAATACTTATCAACTATGATCATCCCATTGGTTAAGACTGTTAAATTGATATCTAGCGGTTAGAATCACATGAATCCAATTGGATAATAAATACCCCACTCACCCAAAATAGCAGGATGAATTTCATATCGACACAATCCACTGGGTTTTTCTTCGCTCTTGTTGTTGCTTTGTATCCCCAGGACTGATATCCAGTAATGAACAATGTTTCATGCAGTGGCACTTGCAACCTTAGCTCGGCCATCCGCAGTTTGGTGCCCATACACTCAGAAATACATTTGGAATGGTTAGGTGACCCCCTGGCTTGTCACTTGTGCCGAGGTTGAGGGTCTCAAGTTTCTGGAGGCTTTGAAATCTGACAGCATTGGGCCAAGCAGAAATCCTCAGGACTGAGGCGGATCAGAGATATTGCGTGATGGTCTTGAGACCCACAAACGATAGGGGTTTGGTTGTACAGAGCCTACAAGACATCCAGAATATGTGTACATACATGTACAGACGCTTGCATTCTATATTGTACCATTACGCACATGCAAGATATATTCACAATCTCCATGATACGAGCTGCTGTGGAAGATGTGGGACTTATCCATGGCATCGCAGAACATTCCAGAGCGCTGAAGTTCCCATGGCTGTGGACTCTTTCAACCAGAATGCCAATTGGACTGTGTCAGGCCATCCACGAATGGTCCCAGCTAGGGTCAATGCACAAGAATGATTTGGGCAAAATTTGCGAGCACGATATGTCTCCACTCATCCTCGGGTTTGCTATACATGGTCGCAAGTTCCTATCGAGCAGTGGAACCCAAGGTCTGGTTGGTGGTTCATAGTGGTGATGCTCTGGTTGAATGAAAATTGCTCGGAAACCGATTGTATTATTTGTATTTGGCATTGCTATGAATGTATTGGAATAGTGAGAAACTGTCTTCACAACACAGTACATATTCCAGGAGTTGAAGAGGACCTGGCTTAGATTTGAATGATCATTGATCAATGAACTATCCCTGCCCTCTGATTGCTTGTGATGTAACAGGAAGGAACAGCCAAGCAACCGCACCACATCACTGGGGGTTGTCATCAGGTGAGGACAGGTCACCAGGCCTTTGTAGATTATGCCTATGGATACAACCACCACTGTTGCCTATTGCCCATCGTAGACCTCTACAACTGGCCATTGCGAACCATCATACTCGCAGGTTATCAGCATCCAGCATGTAACATCATATGACCATCATATACCCTTCATTTTACCACAACTGTTGCTGTGATTCCTTTCAGATCAACTGCTGTTCGTACTCATGATTAGGTGGTATCCGTCATATAACTAGCACATAACTGCAATGTGACTACTTGTTTGGTCGATCAACCATATATTTTTGTTTATCCACAATGACTAATCCTTGACCAACTACGAGTATTTACTATCGTCGATCATCAGCAACATTTTAAGCATTATAGCCACAAAGGCTAATCATCATCATGTACTATAAGCATCGTATAGCCAACCATCATATGGCCAACCATCGTATACCCAACCATTGGTAACCATCATGTAAGCATCAATCCATGACATGAAGCTGATATGACCATGAAACAGCACCCAAAAAACCATAGCCATGGCATAGAGATAATTACCACCAGCACTAACCAGTGACATAACCAGTGATTACCACCATCATCTAACCATGTTATACCACCACTCACCACGTTGCTGACGCTAACCAGTGATTTTTTCCCTGAGCGCCTTTGCAGTGAACAGGAGCTGCGCCGCGTCCTGGGATCCGTGCCGCATCTCAAAACTTGAGGAGTTGGGGGGGTTCTTAGAATAGCCCGGGACCCCCCCAAATGGTTGGGCCCTTACTCTGAATGACTCATTTTGGATGGGAACTGGGGGTACTGTACCATTTTGGGAAACACGAATTTGGTTTAGCCACAGCTGGTGAATTACCATCCAATTCTTCAGCTAGATCTCCCCATTGATGTTCAACTCATAGGAGTTGGTTTCAGGAAAATCTCCAGGGTCAGTGGCTCATTCACCATGACAATGAGCTTTAAGCATTGGCTGACAAACAATGAATTGCCGAACCATTCACGTACTGCCAACAGCAACTGTCACATCCTTCATAGTGAGACTTCAGCATTGAGAAACCATTCATAGTGATAACACATGACGAAGGGTCAGAACAGCAAACCACTAACAACCATAGTGATAATTTGCCATTTCGATACCATTCCTAATTGGTTTTGACCATGAACAAACCTCTCTTGATATTCAGAAAAGATGACTGACCAACAAAGGTCACTATCAATTGATACCAAGTTCACAATGAGCACTCATTGTCAATCGTTGTTAACATTTGTGACCCATTTACAGTTCTTATGAACCACCATCAACTATTGTGATTAATGATTAAGCATCATTAAGCATCATTTAGCCTTCATGGTGAACCATCAGTACGCCATCATGCCATCATATCTTCGCATGTATCTGTATGAATCAGTTATGCCCAACATATCGATCAGTATAAATCATTTGTATCAACCATTCTATATTCTGATGAATGTCAGCCATTATCAACCACTTATATTCACGATGCTGGTTTTCTTCCAAGCATTCTTTCGCCATGAAAAAACACCGCGGTTCGGTGCCACCGTTCCCAGGTGGCTCGAGACATGGAAGACACTTTGCAGGGGTTGCGATCCAAGAGGCTACGACTTGGGTTTCAGTCGCTAAAAAATGGACCTTGGAAATCCTCGTTTGAAGCTTCAACATGAGTACTCATGGCCACAAGTGGTTAATAATGAGTCATGAGTCATGATGGTTCATAATCACTATTGGCTGTTATTTAACCATAAGGCCACTGTAGATTAGGTTTTCGATCAACGTTTTTTGACGAAAAAAGCAACTGACAGAATCCATTGACATAAAATGAAGCAGCTGGTTCACACTTTGCGCTTTCAGATCCACCTGCTTGTGTTCATTGCCAATGTCTGTATTGCAGGAGCGCATGGACTGACATCAAGTGATTTGGGGATTGCGCTACAACCGCGGTTGGGGCTCGTTGGAAAAGCACCTGCAATCGCGACTATCGGGTGGATTTGGGCACATATCATTGGTCCTGTTATCGATCTTTCTTGATAGCCATCATGGCGAAGGACTTTCACCATCATGAGCCGCTGTGAGTCACCGATTCTGAAACATCAACCGCTCGGGCTGGGCCTTTCCACGACTCAAGTCGCGAGACTTCATAGCCTTCGCATTGCCGGGAACCCCTTCCGCTTATCGTTACTGTACTGTACATGTTCCGAGGCAGGACATGGGAGCGCTGACCTTGATAGTGATGCAGGGTGCATCAGTTGCTGATGGTTGATGAACGGTGATCTACTCGTTGGG
>VSDK01009166.1:41538-66538 GCA_009767595.1 Symbiodinium kawagutii | reverse complement strand
GCACTATCAATTGTTGATTAACAATGGCTAGTTAATTGGTAATCAGCACTATCATGAGTTAACCTCTTAACCAGCCATTCATTAACTAATCACAAACTAGCCGTTTATTAACCATTCACCAGCCATTAATTAGACATTGACTAACCTTGAATTTTTGGTAATTAACCTCAAAATTTTCATTTTCCGAGCAAAATGGACATCTTGACTAACGTTTTGCGGGCCTGCAAAGCATGATCCCCCTGGCTAGGTGTGGCAGACCGGTTGCTGACGAGTGTGACCACCGACAGCACCATGGATCCATACCTCCGAAACTCCACGGGCACAGTTCTGGGCCCGGTGGGCGCGGCCAGCACCAGCGCCGAAGCGAAAATCTGTGAAAAACACTGGGGTTTAATATGTGTTTATAGGGTTTTCAAAAGGTTTTATAAGTTTTCATAAGGTTTTACAGGGTTTTATGGGGGTTTTATAGAGTTTTATAGGGGTGTAATATGTTTTTTTTTCCTGTTTTTTTAGATTTACATCTTTCAACTTGGGGTCTTCCTTTGCGGCCTTTGTTTTGTGAGGTCATCGCGACACAACTACGACGAATGCCGTTGAAATCAACGACGCAGTGGAGGTGATCGAAGAAGAGAAAGATGAGGATTTCGCTGAACAAAGGACTTCGAGCAAAGAGAGGTCCAAGAGGACAGGGTTCAGATGGTTTCCGCAGTTCATTGTGGCACCACTGGCGGATCTGGTGCTTATGTTTCCAGTAGTGATGACTCCCCTAGTTAGTTTCAGGGGTTTAACATGTTTCAACATGTTTAAATTAACGTGTGAAACTTGAATTTAAACAGGGGGAGGGTCATCAATACTTCATGTTTCAACACATGTTGCAACATGTTCCCCTGGAGGCTGTCCATGACTTCCATGACCTCCGAAGAGGAGACACAACACGTGGAGAGACTGAAGCTGACACAGCGAGAAGACAGGAAGCGGCAAGGCGTCCTGCGGAAGTCCACCACTTCGTCCATGGTGTCGAAGGAAACGCTGTTGGGCTTGATCCGAAAAGTCGTGGCCTCCTGGGCTTTTGAAGCCTTCTATGCCTTTGCAACTTGGTACAACTTGGTATGGTTTCAAGCACGCTTTGCAGTTGGATTTGTCAGGTGTTTTTTTAAGGAGATCTACCAGATCAACTTTGGATATCTTCCATGTTAGTCCTCTAAGAATGAAAGTTTAGCAGATCAACAGCCAGCAAGGCAATTCTGTCGAACTCCATTTGTATCGGAGTGGAAGTTCATTATGCAGCTCACCACCGAAGTGCACCTTTGCCATCGGCCTTCTTCATCGTCGATCAATTGTATGCAGCGCTATTCTTCATTGAAGTGGTGCTAAGAATTCTAGCTGAAGGGAAGCCGTTCTTTTGGTCATCGCCAAACGTTGCCTGGAACTACCTCGATATATTGATCAACATTACTTCAGTCCTGAATCTTGCAACATTCCTCACAGGTATAGGTCAGGATGTGACTTCAGATACCTTCAAGGCGTCTGGGAACGTTCGAATCATTCGCATCCTACGCCTTACTCGGGTGATACGTGTGGTGCGCATTGTCAAGATCGTTCGCTTCATTCGCGCTTTGCGATCTCTGGTGCATTCGATTTTTGGCACCATGAAGGTATTGCTGTGGTCTGTGTTACTCCTCTTCATGATCATGTGCCTGGCAATTGCATAGTTGCTTTGTATTTTTGCAAATAGTTCTAAGGTTGAGAACTGGGTTGCAGAATTATGATTTTCTCCCAGCAAAACTCAATGTAGTAATCATGGCATCAGACTGCTTTTGAGGATCCCTGGCAACCAGAGTTTTCAGGTAGAATTCACAACCTGCAATGCAGTTGCTGTCGAGTTAGGAGTTTCCGTGGGTGATAGATGCAAAGTATTTGAATGACATGACAGTGTTGCCCATGGCTTATGACTTTCTCATCTGTATTCAGCATGTTGCTTACCACAGAGGCATGAACTATGCTACGAACTATAGGTAAAGGAACTACGAAGCCAACCGACTGAATACGTGAACTAACTCAAGTTAGGAACTAACTAAACTTAGGAACTTGAACTGAGTGCAGGAACTATGGATTTTTTTAATATTTCAGACCAGTTGGACTCTAGACAGAAACGAAAAGTGCTGACCAAATCTTAGAAAGTAATGAGGCAACAGCAGGCTATGTCTCTGCTGGGTAGGATGCACAAGCCGGTCTAGAGACGAACGAATGCTGCTAGATCTTCATAAAGCAGATATCATAGGCGGACAAAACCATTGCCAGATGGATAGAATCCCTCTCTGACAGAATCGCCCGGTCTGCTCCTGAAATGTAAAGTTTCCCGTATCTCAAACGTGCCGAGGGGGTACTGTCATGAGGACGGAAGGGATTAGTGTGAACACCTAGAACATAAGCATGATCATTCGAGAAACGTCAAACCTCGAAAACATGCCACTCACCTGTGTTCCTATTTGAGAATGTTCCAATCAATTCCTTCTCGACTTCTCCTTTCAGAAACTCCCATCTCTTTGTCACAACTCTATCCGTATTTCTGACTCTCAAACTAAGTACCTCGGTCACATTCTACGTCATCCTACTCTTCCTCAATATCATGTTGAACATCATTGACCAATATTGACGACCATCAACCATGATTGTCAAACTTAATCACTACCAACTATGATTAATCAATATGAATCACTATCAACCATGATTAATCAATATTAATCATTCTCAACCATGATTAATCAATAATAATCACTCTCAACCATGATTGATAAATATTAATCACCATCAACAATGATTGATCACATTCATCACTCTGAACCATGATGAATCAATATTAATCACTCTCAACCATGATTAATCAAAATTATTCACTGTGAACCCTGATTGATCAATATTCATCAGTCTCAACCATGATTTATCAGTATTAATCACTCTCAACCATGATTAATCAACATTAATCGCTATCAACAGTGATTAATCAATATTACTCACTCTCAACCATGATTAATCAATATTAATCACCATCGATCACCATTAAACAACATGAATCGCTATCAACCATGATTAATCAATATTACATAGTTACGATCAACCATGATTAATCAATATTGATCACTGTCAACTATCAACCATGAGATATCAATATCGATCACTATCAACCATGATCAATCAATAAGCCAGTATGAACAATTACTGACACTCCCTTTGGGCCTTCGTCTGTTCTTTCGGGGGACCTCACCCAGCCAAGCAATTGCTCTGATATCTGGAAGCTGCAATACGAGTGGTGGTTTCTCAAGCCAGTTTGGGTGATATGGTTCATAAACCTTGGTTTAACAACTATCCCAAACCAGTTTGGGAACCCCCAAAATTATGGTTGGTTTGTTAATAAACTATGATGAACATGGGATGATTTGGGGTACCCCTAGTTTGAGAAAGCACCAAGTAATCAATATGATTCAACATGTTGCATGTTTCAGTTGCTGTCACGACGCCATTTAGTGGTGCTACATTGCAGTACGGAAAAGAAATATATCATGATTCCGATTCCTAAGACTGGATACTTCAGGTCAGTTCCTTTTCTGTCACAGCAACATGAACAGAAAGAGCGTGTATGTTTCAAGGGTTGAAGTTCTTCACCCAACACAGTTCTCGAACAAGGGCCACAAGATGCGCCAACAGATTTTTCAGGGTTGCAGCACATTTGGCTATGGGTCAATATTAACCAACCAACTAATGGGGAATTTCCACCAACAATAATAGGGAAACAAAGGTTAATAGTAGGGGAACCAGGGGTACAGGGTTTTTACCCATAGCAGTTTATCAACGGATTCGTTGCAGCACTTTTGACAACTGTATGTTTTCTGCTACTTTTGAGTGGCACTTGAAAAACCCGCAACAGGGGCTGCAGCACAAGACAACAGGGGCTGGGTGGCCGCCATGTGTCAGTGTGATGTGCGGTACACCCGTGTTCGTGGCAAATCAGGGGCCCGAACACTCTCACAGTTTCCCAGGTACGTCTTTGCCATCGTTTTCACTGATGTGTCGAATGAATATGCCAGTGGCTTTGAAAACGTGAGCCAGGAAGATTTGATGTTTCTGCAGAGGTATTTCTTTGATTTGGAACGCTCCGTGTTCACACTTTTTTCAAGCATTTGCAACGGACTGAATTGGGGTGAAATCGCCGACAAGTTGAACAGCCTAAGCCGCGTTTGGGGTTACCTTTATGTGATCTTCATCGCATTCTGTCTCCACCTCAGAATTGGGACTTTGTCAGAAAAATCATCACTCAACCGATGGGCTTACAGGAAACATACAAGGAAACCAGTATGAATGATGGTAGATGAAACATTTCCCGGATATTTTCCTGTGACCAAATCCCATTATTTTTGCATTTCCGAAAACGCACGACGACAGAGGTCTCTTTGCGGTCCTGAACGTAATGACTGGAATGTTTCCTTGGCAGAAGCGGGGTTCAGTGTGTGCTGTTTCTCCCAGTGTGGGGATTTAGTGACCTCGATGGCGACTGAGGTTTTGCCAATCCGCCATTGAAAGTGCAGAACGTGACCAAGACCTGCATATCCACAATGCCATGAACAACAAGCAGCAGCAGGCCAAACACAAAAATGTTTACTGTATTTTTTCTGTGTGTTGTTGTATCTGCTGCTGTTGGCCTGCAGCTTGATGCCACAAAGAGCTGCTTGTTATATCTTTGTGAACAACAAGCTGCAGCTACAGCTCTGTGTTGTATCAATGTCACAAAGAGCTGCAGCTTTGCACATGCACAGTTTGATGCTGACCTGGCAGGTTGAGATGTTCATGTCAATCTTCCACATGCTGCAGCATAATCGAGGTCGACGTGAAACAGGCAATATTACCTTCATGGAGTTTGAACAACTCTTCGACTCTCAGCAGGTTCGAGCCTTTTTCCAGGCTGGATGCTGCAAAGCATGAGGTGTCATGGAACTTTGAAGCTAGATGTCTATTTCGAACACTGCACAAGGATTCAAGATGATTCAAGACATGAAAAATATCAGATTCTAAATGAAGATCTTGCGTCCGATGACATGATCTATGAGTCCAGGCACTGGACGTGGAGGCGAAGGATGCATGGACACTCTTTAAGCTGATGGACGTTTCAGGCGCTAGAAAACCCCCTTGGATGGTTGTCTGATTCGTTGTCGTTCCAAGGACTCGCTCGGGTCGCACGTTTTTTTCCATCATTTCTGCATGGTTTAGAATTCAATTGGGTGGTTCTCAAGAATGAGAATCCCAAAAATGGAAGGTTTATTGCCAGCAAGTATGCTTAATATTGGATGATGTGGGGCTACCCCTGTTTTAAGAAACTACCACGTGGCTTTTGAATATAAAAAACATTCCTTGGAAGTCATCAATGCCTCACCCAGTTTGCCTCCGTTCGAAACGTTTTGATTCTTGTTGACATTCAAGAGATGAGCACAGGGTGTCACAGGTGTCACACGGTCGCGCTGGATACTGCAGGCAATGGGGATTTAGATGCCTCTGAGTTTGTGGATGGTTGTATGAGATTGAAGGGACCGGCACGCTCCATTGACGTGTCGCTTCTCCTTCAAGAGCAACGACGCATGCGGAAGAAGATTACAGGCTGGACCCCGACCAGGGCCCTAGTTGGTGGTCATGTGTGGCACCATGGTTCTCTGATTTGGGGATGGTTCAGCCTCTTCTCAGGTTTGGAGCAACTGCTGTTGGACTGGCGATGTGAGATTGAACAGCGAGCCTCGAAAAGGTTTTCGATGAACAGCCGAGATCCTCGGGAGGATCTGGAGCGAATGGAAGAGATTGGGGTGTGAAGCATCCGAATCTACGCTGCGTATTTTCTCCTGAAAGGGAGAAAAGTTGAGCACAGGACCAGACAAAAGCCACCTGTTTCCAAAGAAATCTTGAGTTTGAAGGAGATGAAGCATCATGAAACCAAAACTGCTTCGCCTCAAAAAGTGTTGGTGGAAATGGTGGACTCGTTGGCATCTCTTTGGAAGCACTCCGCAGTGATCCCAAAAACTTGGGTCGAGACCCCTGCGGAGCTTTTCCGCAGCATTGCGGATTTCCGACAAAACCCATCGCTGCGATGTTAGTGAGCGAAGCTTGGTTGAGGCAACGGTAATATATCAAGATATTGAGAACAAGAAACAAACGATGATGAAGAATCATGGTGAATAGCCAACAATCACCATAGCTCAACTAGGGACGCGACATCAGCCAAGAATAGCTTTTCTTGGTGTAAGTGACACCGGTTTGGAGACGCTACTGGTGATAGTACCGAATGCCACTCTGAGTGCACCTCATCCAACGAGAGAAGGTTCAATCAAAGTGCCAGATATCTGGCTATGGGTCAATATTAATCAACCAATAATGGGGGTTACTGTCATAACCAGCAAAACTATAGGGAAAACAGCCAACTCTGTATCTGGAAGGTTTTTTTGTCAACTGCTTTCGTTCGGTAGAAGTATTCCAGCTTCACACAGAAGCCTGAAAAGAGGCGCATCTTGGGACCATAGGCAATGAAAGCGACATCAGTACTCTACCACCTACGATTCACCGGGAACTTAGGAACCTGCTAACCATGGCATGTGCAGTTGCCAATGGGCGCTCCCCCGCCGGAACTCTTGTGTTTTGTTGTTGGCTTCACTATTTTTCCTGGACATGGGTTCCCATAGGCTTGCGCAATCAACTCTGCAAAGTCAGCCCTGGTGGATGAAACCATGAAGCCAAACCCGACTGGTCAGGTCCATGGGTGCCCAAGCCATTGGTGCTTTCCCATCTCTTCCCTTTGGTTGGAGGGCTGGAGCCAAGCATGGTTGATGCTTTCTCAAGTCATAGGGTACCCTTCAATTATCATCCGTTGATAGTCATTTATAGCGTTTATAGATGTTTATAGCTATTCCGCGGCCTTCGCCTCCTGGATGACTACGTGGGCATCCTCAGCAATAGCGGGCAACTGGCTCGTGGTCATCACCACGTGCTGGTTGGCGAAAAGGCATTCAACTCTGATGAGCATAGCCTCCTTCGTGATGCTTGGCTTGTCCAGGCCTGTTGCAGCTGCAAGCACAGTGCAAGCAGAGCATAGCTGTGTCACAGATGCAACGGATTCACTGATGAACTTGCCTTTTCTTGCTGTACTTTTGCTGTTAGCAATTGTGTGGGACCATGTGTCCTTGCCAAATTCGCACACCAGTGCGCATACAAAATCCAAAAACCGATGCAAAAAGTCAAAATCCTTTAAAACAAACAAAAGGAAACCAATTAGCATTCGTGCTTTGCATATCCGGGTTGCTGTCGCCGCCCGTCGCGTTGGCCAAAGCAGACAGCCACACAAACACAACCAGCACCGCAAGCAAGCAGCCAAACGCAGATTTCGTTACTTGCGATTCAAACCTGACGCTCATCCCAGGATGCATACCAAACGCACGCACAAGCATGAGCAGAACCAAAGGTGCTTGCCACTGGCCTGTCCATGGGTCCAACCAAAGTGGCATGATCACAGTATCGAACAATGTCCTGTTGAGCCTTCGCCTGCAATCCCTGCACCACCAAGTGACAGCCCTTACGCACCTGACTTCTGGGCTGCAGGTGTAGGAGGAGGGGCCAAAGCCTCCAAGAGGAAGCGTGTAGAAAAAGCAAACGCTCCCACAGAACCAAAGCAAAACAGTCTTGCCAGCACTCTGTTGTCTGTCAGAGCTGGCAACAGCCGAAGCCAAACCATACCTGGCACCGAGCCGCCAAAAAGTCTCGGTGCAACAGCTGGAAGGATGATTACACTGAACCAGCTCCAAAAGACCAGGGCCTTGCCTCGGCCCTGCTTGCAGTGCTCCAGCAACGTGAGTTCCACAGTGACAATGAGTTGATCGCTGTGGCGCAAAACATCATCCAAAAACATGTTGGTGGTGCAAAGCAATCCAACATGCCTGCTCCTGCCAGACAGGTTGTCGCCAGCAGTGTAGCCAGTGCAAACAGATGGAAGAGGCCCAAGCAGGCGCCAGCCCAACATGTCGCCGTTGCAGAGTGGACCGTATTTCCAAAATTCATTAAGTTGTCTGAGCTGCTTCTTGATAGAATCAAGAGCCAAGAAGCCCTGGGAGGCAACCTTGTCGAAGCCACTTCGCCTGATGAAGTCAATGCTGTTTGCGCATATCGCGCCGCGTATGACTGCAAACACAGTTTCACACTGGTGTGCACAGGACAAGCCATAGAATTCCAAGGCGCTACATTCAGCAGTGCAAAGTTGCAATGACGGGGATCGCTTCAGCGTGTTGAAAACATTTCAGGGCTGCCTGTCCCAGGCCTTGCACTGCTGACAGATTCCAGACATCAGCAAGGCCAAAAGTTGAAAGAGGCATTCTGCGTATTTCTGCTCCCTTGGCATACAGGCAGCCGTACGTCAATGCTGACAGTGCCTAAAAAGTGCTCGCCTGCATGGCAAACTGGCCCCATGACATGAAAGCAGAGGCCCTCGCAGGTGGTCGTTGGTCCAGGCAATGGATTGGCCCGCAAAGCCAGCAAAGCGTGCTGGCTTGTTTCCTGAAATTGCCAAAGGAATACATCCACAAACTCTGCCAGCATGGAATCTTTTTGAAGCCCATTGAAGAAAACCCAGAGCAACAATACATGAAGTGGTTTCCTCACAACAACAAGGACGCCAGTGTATATGTCCAAGAATGCCGCAATGCTGCCGTTTCCGAAAGAAACGGTCAAAATAATTTTGGAATCCCGTGGAACGCAGAGGTTCGAACCAACCCTCTGCGCACCATCGCCAGAGGTGTGCCAAGAGTCTGGTAAGCGGAGGAATTGGAACACATGTTGAAAGCTCAAGGTTGGACTCTGGTCAGAGTTCTGAACCGTTGGCAGAAGAACCGCCGCATTACCGAATGGTTCCTTCAAGCAGTGCTGCCCAAAAACAAAGCGAAACAAGAGGGGTGGCGCTACGAAGGCCCAGGTGTGGCCAGCGTCCATTTGATCCAAGCTCCGCTGCGGGCTCCTCATCAAAGTTCGAGCCAAAATATCAAAGGACCAGGCCGAGCTTGGGCTCCCGCTGTTGTGACTAGTGGCCAGCAGTCAGAACACACTGCAGAGCAAGCCCAACGTGTTGTCCAGTCCGGCGCAAATCAAGAAGAGGATCAAGGAGAAAGAACGATCTCCTCGCAGACACCAGCCGCCCAGAGACGTTCCCAGCACTGAGATGGATATTGTGCTTCACCTCCTAGTGACCTAGCGCCGCCTTGCTCGTGGTCATGAAAATTCTTGCCCGATCCTGAATACCCTGACGACGCCCTTCGATTGGGATGGTCAGAGCATGACTTTGGGGGCGAAGGAGACTGCGGTTACAGGGCTGCTGCAGGTGCAGGACACTACAGCGAAATTTGTTCGTGCGGCTGGAACAGCAAGAGTTTTAGTTCTGATTGTTGGTGCTGTCAGCGTTTTTTGTTTGCTTTGTGTGAGTTTTGGCAACTTCAATGCACTTGTTGTGGCTGTTGGTCGGTCAACTGTGGGATCAACCAAATCTTTAACCCGAAACTAAAAATTGCCCCAAGCTTTCCAAGCTACCGGCCATAGAGAAAAAAGGTCTCGCAAGAAGATAAAACATCATAAACAGTGAGCAACAAAAAGGAAAGCGATTAAGTTGATTGAGCACCAATGAACATAGCGCGCGCCCCTCACGGAACCCAACTATCCAAACAAATGTCCAAGGAAAGAAAAATTAACGTGAACTCAGCGCCCAAGCGACCAAGCAAACAACCAACTGGCCCATGCGCTCGTCTATTGCGTCGGCAATGTGTTGTTAATTGCAAGCCTTTTTTTTGGTTGTTTCCAATTGCGTTTTGCGCTGTTAGGGGCTTGTGGCTTGTAAGTTTGAAATAGCGTCTGCGTGTTTAAGCCTTTTTTTGCTTTAGTTTCCTTGAGCTGAATTTGCTTAGTTCTGCGTCGTCAGCAGTTCGCAGCCCCAGTTAACGCCCGCCTGCCTGCCTTTTTTTGTTAGCCTGAAGTCAGTTGTGTTTTGTTAGGGTCTTAAACCTTTAGCTCAATGGAGCGTTTACATTCCCCGTTTGATTCACCCAGTAACTGAACGGGAAAATGACCTGCATGTCAGCTGCATGTACCATGTATTACTGTGGTGAATGGTGAGTGTTAATGTATCAGATGAGATAAGAATACATATGCCATGGTGACTTGTCATGCGTGTGGATCACGTCATGGCATGTAGGCAGCAAAAATCCGTTCTACAAAGGGTATTCAACAGCTTGAGCCCCAGTCATTACACAATGGGAATTCCAACGGGGCTAGTTTAGCGAGCGTCCACCCGTTTGCGTTGTTTTGTTCTAGCTACCTTGAACTGGGCTTAGTTGCAAAAATGTTCAGAGCTCTTGCTAACACCCATCTCTGTGTGTGTTTTTTTCGCTGCCTTGAATTTAAGTCGCGTGTTGTTAGGGTAGGTGTACTTAGTGTTGTTACCACAGCTGAGTTTTGTGCTTTGGGGGATGCAATCGCTTTTTTCGCCCCGCAGCTTTTACGTTTCGCCCACGCTTTAGTCCTTTGCCCTTGTTTGTCAGGTTGCCATGCCCTCCCACTGTGATGGCGGCGAAACCGGCCTGTGCCGTTTTGGGCGCGACGGGGGCCGGCGCAAGCTTTGGAAGCAGCGGGACGGAACGAGCTGCGCCCTTTGCTCCGGCGACGCGCTCGGTAGGGCCTTGCAAACAGAAGAAGGGGACCCTCCATCTGATCCGCCGTTTGCGGGAGTTTTGGCGTGCCGGGCGCCCTGTGTACGAGGCCGCCTTCTCCTCCCTGGGCGCGCCAGGGCTTTGGCTCTCGGACCTTGCCCAACATGTTCCCCGCTACCGCGTGGAGGGGCGGGATTTGCGGGATTTGCGGCCCTTGTTCTCCTCGCATTCGGCCGTGGCTGACGCCCCGCCCGAAGTGCCCTTGAAGCGCGTGGTGTCAGTGTGGAACGTGCCTGCACACCTGGCCACCGAGCCCTGCCGGGGCGTGGCCCCCTTGTGTGCCGTTGACGTTTCAACGGTTGCAGCGCCTCAACAGGGTATTTCTATAGCGTTTATACCAATAAATCAACCATGATTTGGGGTCTTCCCATGATTTGAAAAACCATCAGTTGATACCCCTGGTTGCTTGGCACCCCTGGTTTCTTTGTTTTACTCCGGAACCCTTCACCATGAACCGCAGTGGGTTCCGTCCACCTCGCAACGCTGAAACCGACGGCTGTGGCTCGAGCCTCCACAGCTCTCGGGACACGCTGAGGTGCCAGAGAAGCATTGCCACGCTGTGGCATTTTGTAGGATTGATGCTCGATATGCTTGATATGTTTGATATGCTTGATATGCTCGATATGGGCAGTGGTTGATTTACAGATATTATGATATATAGCGCTTAATGGTCATTATTCACCACGGTTGATGTACGTGGATCGGTGGTCTGTAGGTACATCATGGTTCATGATGGTTGACAAGCACTAAGGGAAAAACATGTCTAATTGTACTGGCCTAACAGTTTCAGACCAGGGGTATGCCAACTGCAGTGGGACGTGGTTCCGTCACTGTGCATGGTCATGAAGGATCATCAGCGGATGGTCATGCAGCATGTTGAGATGGATGATAATGATCACCCCTTGTCATCGACGATGACCCCTTGTTAGATGATGATGACCCCTTGACAGAAGATCACTGGTATGACAAAGACCCTTTCTTGTTATTGATCTTACTTTACTGTCATTGTCAATGATCAGAAGGACTCCGTTTTGAATCAGCGAATCAGCGACCGTGGCACATGTTTCATCTTCAAACACGAACCAATATCAACCAGGAATAACCATTAGTGACCACGGTCAATAGCCATTAACCGTTATCATTAAGTAACTGGCATATTTTGCATAATTCCCATTAACTATTAAACATAGTTCACATAATTATTCATCATTAACCATCATTAGTTATCAACAATGATTCATCATGAGCCATGATAGCCAATGAATCATCAATCCATTACATAAACACCAAGAAGTATCAATCATCAACCCTTAAATTTCGCCATGAACGCGCGCATCGCTTCAGGTGGTGGCCGCCAATGGCTGAGACTCAGGCTGATGAGGCCAAAGCAGAGGAGATCCCAAGCAGTGCATGGGAGAATCCCTATGGCCAATCGCCAGCCATTGATGGTTCAACTATGGGTGGTTTATTGCTGGATCTGCAGTGAGACTATGTTAAGCATTCTTGAACTACATCAAATTTTAGCTTCTACGTATGGATTGTGGCTTAGCTTCTAGATGTTAAACTATGTTAAACAAGATCAAACTATATTGACATAGTATAATTATCAACTAAATATAGTTAGATCATTCAATTTACTCAATTACTATCACCTGAGAAGAAAAAAGCGGAAGCCAGGGGTTATTAGGTGGAAGGAACGTAGAACGGAGAGAGGAGGATGGAGCGCGTGAGGAGGAGGGTGGGCAGGTGAGGGGGTAGTGGGAGTGTAGTAGCTTGAAAGAATTGAAGAGCAACGGGCGCAAAAAGAAGGCTAAGAGGAGCAGGCAGCAGCGGCCACATAATATTTGTTGACTGTATGAAATGACCGTAGATCTCTCAAATGTTCGACGCTTTAAAATGACCCGTACAAGCTCTTATAGGTCATTTCCCTGCATTTGGACTTTGTGTATCTCTCTGAAATGACTTATGAATAACTTCCTTTTTGAAACTATTTTCTGACCTCTTTGCCCCGTTCCCTCCACTCATCCACAGGCTTCCTCTCTGGTCCCCTTGTCTTGAGAACAAATGTTCTCAAGTTGGATTTTTGTTGAGTATGTTTCCCACCTATCCCCACGCCTGGACAACACATAGTTAGACACTTAGCATCTATTCCATTTATTCAATTACTATCAAAATAGCTCTTAAATGTTAGCTATGTCAACTAAACGACTTTATGTTAACTGCAACCATTGAAGCTTACAAGCTTCACCGCGCGGATTGAAAATGATTCACCATCATTGTTTGGGATCTGCAACCATTACAACTTGCAACGAAGACAACAAGGCATTGCTTTTGACAGAACACTCTGGAAGAACATGGGCAAATGATTGGGAATCAAGTAGTGTTTGATACAGTAATCCATTCTATGAATCAACCACTATTTTTTTTGGGGCAGTTCCCCATTTTGATAATCTGCTCATTTTCACGATGCCATGGGTGGTGTCAGTTCGCCAGGAGCCAGGTGTTGATCCAGGTGCTGATGCGGTGAGCAGCCGCCCAGCAAAACACGAGCTGCAGAATACCTGGCGCCTCGGAGCTTCCAAAGCATTGGAGGATGGAGGGGTAAGCCCCAAGTCATGTGGAATGGATAGTTTGGTTGGCTTGTTTCTTTGAAAAAAGATGAGTTGGGGGTTAGCATTGTAGCAAATCTCCCATGCATCCAATGAATGGATAGAACTCTTGATGCTCGGGTCTCACTGGCTATGGAAAATTGATGGTCCAAATTCCTGTGGAGCTGCGGCCAAGGTGCCTCTGGTTACATCAAAGACCAGGCTCACAGAAGGAGCGACCAAGGCATTGCTTGTCCTTTTGTTGGAGATCGCAACGCAGACCCGTCCAAGCTGATTCACCCGTTCTGTCGCTACAAGCTTGGCCAGCTCCAATTTTTTCGCCCGGCGCACCGTTAGACAAGCTTGATTTCACTGAAGTGATAGAAATCCATGAAGCATCCGTGACTGAGAGTCCCATTGCATACCAGGACAAAGCCTGGAATGAAAGCCAGCGAGAAGTCCATTCTTTTCATACAGCCGAGGAGCACTCTCAAGTGGACTGCGTATGTACGCTTCTTCACATACAAACTGGTAGACACATACAGACATACGGACGTACACACACACACATACGACGTACATCCACGCATGCATACATACACACACACACACATACATGCCGCTCCGCGCAGAGTAACTGCCCACACCAGAAGGTTCTGTGGCTGTGAAGGAGGGAAATGGAAAATGAGCAGACCAAACTGGGTAGTTTCAACAACATCCACTTCGCAACCCTGGTTTAACTTTGTGCCTGTCCTGGAGAGGGGCAAGGTGAGACTCCCTGTTACCTTCATGTTGGGAACGTTGTGATCTGTGAATCTTCGTGGCTGACTTTTTGGACAAGTTTGAACCAGCACATTGAACCTCCATGTTGGGACGTTGCCGTTGTGGTTTGTTAGTCTTTCTGGCTGACGTGTAGACAATAAACTTCCAAACTTAGCTAAAATACTAATGCTTCATGTTCGGAACGTTGTGGTATGTGAATCGTGTTTGGACGACCAACGAACAGACTCTCTTCTTGTGCTAGGGTAGGTAACTGTTGAACATTATTCAACACTCCATGTTGGGAACGCTGTGGTTTGTGAATCTTCCTGGCTGACTTTGTTCAAAAAACATCCGCAATTTGAACCAACATGCTTCGGGGTGCTGTTTTCTTGGACAGTTGTGGAAGTTTCTGAAATGCTTTGATGGACATCTTTGTTGTGATTTGCTTTGCGGTGCATGTTCACTTTAGCGCAGAAGCTGTACATTCCCCCGTGATTTTCTAGGGCAAGTTCAAACGCGTATCGCTGGCTTGGCAGGACTTTTGGTGCATGTTTCACTTTGCCTATTCGCCTTCTAAGTTCGAAAGCGTGGATTACTCGCTTTTCAAGAAGGGTCTGGAAACTTGGTCGGATGTCACTGCAGGTCATTAAGATAGTGAAACCATGTAGAGGGGTGGCCCAACTCATATGGTGCCCTCTGTCATGGTTACTTGGAACCACTTGAGCTGCCTCGATGTCTTTATGTGAGCTCTGATGGTGCTGAGGTATTGCACCCGCTTGGGAGGCGAGGATTGTGACCTTGGGGCCATTTCGTTGGGTAGTTAGGTCCACCGGAGCCTGTTCAGATGCTGCTTAAGCTGAATTTTGGGGCTGGTGGGGTTCAGATTCGTTGGGTTACCAGATGTTACCAGGATGCTGGCTGCAAAAATGGTGGCAGATGGGTCATCAAACTTGAGAAAGTGAAGGCGCGGGTGCAAGCTTCAGTGATCTTGGGCTTGGATGGACCAGTTCAAGTCCGGAGAAAATTGGTATGAAAGGCTACCGGTATCAAGTGGTAGTTGTACAGATGGGGCTTCTATGTTTGGTCAGGAGTAGGCATCAGCACATGAACTGGGACAGTTTCGGTCAGAATTATCGATCTATTCATACACTGACATACTAAATATTCACGTGTCATAAACACTACTAAATGTTCACATGTACATGCGCACATGTGCTGTTGCTTTCAAGTTTCTGTGATCTATGCATACATGTGCAAGAAAGTATATATATATATATTAATACCAATATATTGACACCTAGAGGTTTGCGTATGCAAGAAAACGTACATCCATGTACAGACATCTACAGATATCTGCAGATATCCATGTCTCCAACATGGCATCCCATCATCTAAGGCACAGAGCCTTGACAACCTGTGGCTGGCCCTGAACTTGGCCTTGATCGGAGAGGTGCCGCAGCTTGCGCGATGCTTGCGATTCGAGCCGCGCCCGTGTGTTTGGTGTTTCCCACCGTGGTGAACCGCCACCAAGAATTGAAGCACCATGAACCATGCGTTGAACCATCGTGAACCACGAACCACCATGAACCATCAAGACCATCAAGTTGATTGAACCTTTAGTGGCTGCTGGGGTGATTGAACCACCATCACCCACCATCAAGTTGATCGCTACCCGGAGTCCAAGCGACACCCCAGGCCTTTCACGACCAGGGCGGAGAAGTGGTGTGCGGAGCAGTCGTTTCGGTGAGGTGCCGGAGCAATTTATCGTTGCACAGAGTGAAATATGGCGAGCTGGGTCAAGGCTTTAACCAACCAACTAATGGGGGATTTCCACCAACAATCATAGGGAAAACAATGGTTAACAGGGGGACCAGCAAAACCATAGGGAAACAATGGTTGATGATAGGGGAACCAGGGGTACGGGGTCTTGACCCACTGCCATATGTATTCATACATGCAGATATACGGACCGTTTATGTATTGAAGTTGATTTTCTAGCTGTGTAAGCGTGTAAACATGTGTATCTTCACATGTAGACATAAAAGTGCATATATTTACATTTATGTTTCGATGTATACATTTTGAAATAAAACCATAGACACGCACGCATAAGCATTCAGTTTGAAGTCGAACATGATAGATTCGAAGACATTTTTTCCGTTTATGGGATGTTAATGGCATGACAATCGAGCACATAGAGGATCAAGGAAATTTCGGCATGAAATCATCATCAGTGACACGGTCAAACATTTGCGATACCACCATGTTAGAGGTACTGTACCTCTGTCAAAGTGCTGAAGTGAGCCGCAGTCATTGTTGCTTATGATTGACGGGTTGTTGTTGGTTCCCGTTTGTTCCACCATGGCTAACCAGCATTCACCAGTGTCAAAGCATCAACCACCATGTTCCACCTTTGGTCATTATTAATAAGTTACGAAGTACCAACTAGATAATGATGGAACATCACAAACCATCATCTTGTCATGATAAGCTGGTAATAATGTTATGGTACTGAAGGTTAATAACAATGGTTAATGATAGTTCTGTGGTAACCTGTATTGACCATCATTAACCATTGTCTTGTCATCCCGTACACACGTCCAAGGACGCTCCAGGCCATGAAAGATCCCCAATCCACACGACTGTTTGCAGACCGTTCGGCAGGGACGTGGGATCCATATGAATCGCGGGGGATCCACATGGTGAGTTGGGAAAATGTAAGCATCAAGAATGGGGGACATTAACCAACAATGATCCCAAGATTCCTATGATTTTTGATGATCGATATATTCCCAATGATTCGCAATGGTTACTTAGATAATTACCGATGGTTACTCTGTGATGGTTAATAATTCCTGATGGTTAGTGATCATTATATTCCCAACGATTCCCAGAGATTTTTAGCTATTGCTGCTTTGTTGCTTAGTAACCCGCGCACCATCAGCAGGAGCCGGGCGAGCAAGATCGCTTTGTGGCTTTCCACCGCCAAGGCGTGCGTGGGGTCGCGGACCATGGGAAGCCGACATCAAGTAAGGGACACCCAAGAAATGGTGGGCTTATTGCAACCAAAATGGGTAAAAAAGGATGATTTGGTGGGTCCCCGATTTTGAGAAGCACTTATAGTATGTGTATGTATGGATGTGTCTATGATCATGTAGTTATATATATATGTGTGTGTGTGTGTGTTTTCATGTTTGGGTGTATTTATGTATACATGTAAGTGATTCTATGTGTGAACTTCTGTATGTACTGGGTGCATGACTCAGCACGGCCATGAGTTATCAACTCCAGAGACTCAGACGGATGATTTGGGCTCCCAGGGTCCAGGCAACAACTTGAAAGGAAATTGCTGGAAGTGTTCGGCTTCGCCGTTGTGCCGTTGTGCCCTGTGCTAAGCTTCATCATGAACGAGTAATGATGATACTGATAAGGTTGACGAGGTTAATGTCAAGTCAACTTTTGACTGAACTGTGTTGGAGACTCTGTGGTGGTATATTGCCAGGAACTCCAACAGAAATGATGCTTTGCTACTGGAGATGATGGGTAGAGATACCCGTGACTCATGCACACGTCGCCAGGATGAGAAGAGAGTGATGGCCATTGGACGTGAGTATCGAAACGCCCGAGCCCAGGGCTGTTCCAGGAAGCTGGCTTCGTTGGAAAATGCCCAGGGCAGCTGTGAATGGTTTGCCACTGCTGTGAATATGCCACCATGAGTGCATCAAGTTGTGATTCACCAAGAAATATCCAAGTTTTTGAAATCAGGATTTTAACCAGTGAGGTCGAAATGGTGGATCTCATTTTTATTAACTAATCAACCACCCTTAGTCTTTATGAAACCATTTTTATGAACCATTTTTGAAAGCAAATCACCTACGTTTGAAATCCCTGGCTGGATCGGATTTCAAGTCGCGGATTTCAAGCAGCCAGTTGGTGGCTCGCGCGGTCGCGAATTCCACGGGCCACGAGTCGACAGAGTCCCCCTGAAGATGACTGTAGTCTTGTCAGATGGCGAGCTGGGTCAAGCAGTTAACCAACCAATAATCGCTGGTTTAGCTGGTTAATAGTGGGGAATGATAACCAGCAATTACAGGGTATATATACCAACTATATGGCTATGGATTGATATTGAACAACCAATAGTGGGGGATAATAAGCAACAATAACAGGGAAAACAATGGTTAATAGTGAAGCCAGGGGTACAGGGTTTTGACCCGCTGCCATATGGTTGGCAGCTTTTTGAACAAGAGCTGCTGATGAGGGTCGGTTTCCACCTTGTTCAAATTTAATCATTGGGTGAGCTCATGAGTCGTCATCACCAACGGTTCTGTTGGTTTTGGGCTCTTTTTGGGGAGCGACCTGCGCCAAGACCCCCACTTCTCACGTGAGAAGTTCAGGTTTTGGCCAAGACACCGGACCTTGGTATGGAGGAGTTGGTCCATAAGGAGAGGATCAGTGTGAGCAAGTTGGCAACCACGATGAAAGGGCAGTTTTATTGGTGACGTTCGCTCGGTGTATCCTGGTTGCCATCCCTTCAGCATAGTTCCAATCATGACCCAAATGGGTGTTTCCCAAAATAGGGGACCCCTAAATCATCCAACATTAGTCAAGTATGGAAGTAAAAGCAATTGTTTTTTTGGGGTTCCCTATTTGAAGAACCGACCAAACGGGTATGTTTGGTGTGCTTCCCGCTTCAGCAGTGCCCTTGCGGGAGGACCTTCCCCAGCACCAGGGTGTTGTTCAGTCGAATGGCCTCACCGGGGCCAGGAGTTTACCTTTGAGGACTTCAAAAAGAAGGCCATGACTTTTCACCTCAAGGAGACTGAGTCACAAACCTCTGCGCCTCCCTCACCTCCCATCGTTACTTGGAATCGGTTCAGGAGCTGGGGATGGTTGGAAGATTGGTTGAGGATGGTCGGTTAGTGATGGTTAGTGATGGTTAGTGATGGTTAGTGATGGTTAGTGATGGTTGTTCAGTATGAAGAATGGGTCAATGCTTCTATAATTCTTACACTACGCACCAGGGACTGCAAGGGTCATTGTAGCAGTTGCTGTTGAGGCTTCCAGTTGCTGGGTATCTGTGGATTTTGGGTTTGAACTGGGAATCATGAAAAAAGAGGTGGCCAAGAATCATGCAGGCCATCCAAAGCATTAGGAAAAAACATTTTTCCAGCCAGATACCGAGGCCTCATCCAATCCAAAGAAACAACCAGGATGTACCAAGGGCAACCCGAAACTGCAGGTGACCCTCCCAGGGTTGCAGCGAACCAGACTTGCGCCTGTGACAACTTGATTCCAGGGAGAGTGAAACACGTGCCCCACATTTGCCTCTTGAACGAGCCGAACCAGTTGCAGAAAGTCTGAACTTACAGGTTCTTCCGTTCATGACATTTTGATCCCACCTTCTCCCAGGCTGGCCAGTTTCAGTGAGACCTGCCAGTTGCTGTTGTCGAAAAAATTGTGTTTTGGTGCTGCAGCGGGAGCTCTATGGATCTCTGAACATCCCAATTTTAGCTACGGACCATGATTGGAATGATGAGGTTCCATGATATATGATAAACTATGGAGCTCTGTGAGATCCCGTGGCCATCAATAAAACTCGGGATCTCATGGTATCTCCCCTCGCAGCGTCCCATCAGATGACGCCTGAAGCAGATCCATTGCACACAGCTGCGCAGCAGCGCAACGTGAGTCGTGGTATCACGAAACATGGGTCTTGGCTCAACAGCGTAGTGGTCTGAAGGCGCTCCGCGGTGTGGTTCTCCAAGGCGGCATCCCCAGGAACTTGGAGAAGCTGCCGAAACTTGAACGCTCAAATTTGGTGGTTTCTCAAGCCATGGGGGCACCCCCAGTGATCATCCAATCCAAACCATCTATAGTAATAAAATGTAATAAACAAGCCATTTCTTGGGTGTTTCACCTATTTTGAGAAAGCACCAAATTTGAAGACATACATGTGCACACAGACACAACTGGGGCTGACCAGTATCAACTTACAGATCTGGGTGTCGGTACTGCTCAAGCAGTTTTTGGAGGGCCCAGCCAGGGAATGACCCATGGGACCCGTGGTTCACATCCGTCAGATGAGTCCATCCAGACGTGTTCCCAGACACTAGGGATTTTCTGGCGCCATGTTCTGACAATATTTGGGTGACCTACAGGCAACTGCTTCGACACATTTACCACAGTTTGCTTGAAGGTAATACTTTCAAGTGAATTTTCGGATTGTATAGTTTTACAGTTATATAACTTCTACAAGATGGTTTTCTTCAAGAAAATCATTGCTACTAGAAGTCTTTCAGCTATTTCAACATTCCCACAGCCATGTAAAGCTAGCCTTTCAGCTACTTAAACATGGCCACAACAATGGTCAACTCCTTCAGCCACCAGTTTTGCCCCGTAGAATTTGGGTGTTGCAACTCATGCCTTGGGGCAGCTTTGGGCCCCTGGTGGCACCTTGGAGGTGCTTCATGGCGGAAGAGGCAACTGAGGCGAAGGAGAGCGAAGCTGAGCCCAATCTCCACAGGGAAGTGGTCATGGCGCATTGATGGGAGATCGTTTTTTTGTTTTTTGAATGGTTCGATGATGGTTCAATGTTGGGATGGTTGATATGATTTTTTCAATGGTTCGATTCGATGATGGTTTAATGGTTCAATGTTGGTTGATATCTCGTATGAACTGATAAAACTGACACAGAATGATAGCAGTTTTTTTGGTTATGGATAATGATCACTGGATGCTTGGCCTGACTTCATGAATAATGATGGCTCATGGTGGTTAATGGTGGTTGATGGTTTTCTTCGCTGTGGGGCGCCTCTTGAAGGCGAACATGACCCAACCAACCACCGGTGAACCGCGAGCAACACTGCGTGGCACCAAACTCGGGGATTCGCACTGAAGCGATTTGCCTCATCCCCTGTACTGGTTGCTTGCCTGTTCCGGTTTTTGTTGCTGATTCTCCGAGAAAGTCTGGGTAAAGCTGGATGACCAAGAAGTCGTCATGGGAGTCTGAGCTGGTAGCTGGTCAAAGAAGTTGACAAGTTACAGCCATCATCAAGCGATGCCCCTCGAAGGAGCCCGAAGACGGTGCGCCAGTGGCGAAACACGAGTTGCAACACCGCTGGCGCGGAGACCGAGATGAAGCTCCGGCAGTTTCAAGGAAACAAGGATGAGATGAAACCGATCAAGATTAGGTTCTGGCTAAGGTTGGTTGATGATTGTTAAGGTTGGTTGAGAATAATCATTGAGCGAATGATCTCACCATATGAATCCACTTGGAGTAATGACCAGTCAACATCGTCCAGCTACATGCGCATGACGTCCCTCCAAATTTACTGGTTTCCATGTCCCATCAATGTTCACCGAAATGTTTATTGATCGTTATCATGCACATCATCAGATGCCATCTATGAACCATGGCTATTTATGTCTTTACCCGTAATCCATTGTTATTCATCGATTCACCATCATTCAGCCGTATACAGCATCAGTAATCATCTTTCGTCCCTCATAACCCTACCATTCTGTGGGAACTATTATTGTATTGGAAAAGATTGTTGTAAGAGGCCATTTTTGATTATCATTGTCATCAAACCACTAATAACCATCATTGTGAACCATTATAAACCATGATTTGCCATCATTAACCATTATTCACCATTGTTTACCATTACTTGCCATAGTTAAACATCAAGCATCATCCACCATCATTAACCAGTTTTAACCACTGTTGATCCTACTTCAACGGCTTATTAGCCATCAACACTTCTTATTCTCATCAGAACCACGGTGCTTTCGAGGGTCGCAACCGAGGTGCTTGTGGGTGCACCAACGCCCAGGATCACAGAAGGCCGGCGCTGAAAGCTGCGAACATTCATGGTTCATGACGTTTGCGAACCGTTTATAGTACTTGAGATGGTTGTGAATGATGCTTGAGAAGGGTTCATGATGGTGAAGAGTGGTTAGTGATGCTTAGTTAATGAATTATGCTTGAGAATGGTGAATCATGATTAATAGTGGTTGACAAGGTCATTGATCGTGGTTAACATGTTGGTTGATACTTGCTGATGAGCTTGTTCTTAGCGGTTGATAAGATTGTTCATAGTCAATATTGATGCTTGATGTTGGTTGTTTTTGGCAAGCCCCTAGCCGTGACCAGGGAGAAGGGTATCAATCATCTAACAGTTGAACTGGTTGGTTTGCTATGTACCGTTTTTTTGTAGAAAGTCATGGAGGTAGTCCTAAGTTTGCTGGAAAAAATCAGGATTGATCGACTACCAATGGATCAGGCAGATCCGGGATGATCTGCAGAATTGGATGTGCAGTTGGTAAGTGGTAGCAATAGGTGAGGTTAGTTCGGGTTTTTTGTTCCGCTACCTTGTAACGTTGCCATGACGAATCATCCGCTGCATATGCAGCCGTAGTGATCAGATCATCGCTTGTCAGGACAAGGCGTGGAATGAAAGCCAGCGAGAAGTGCATTCCTTCGATACAGCAGAGGAGCACTTTTTCAGCCAACGCAAAACAGCAGGCCTAGCGATCAGTGTCTGTTTCTCAAGCCAGTCTGGGGACCCCCAGTTTTCGTCCCCAGTTTTAATCCTTTATATAAACCGTGTGTAGTGATAAACCACACCAGGTCAGTGTCAATGATACCAGACTTTGTGAAACGAGTGTTTTCAGCTACAAAGGGACTCAGTGATTAAGATGCAGTTGACATTTGTGGCTTTCCAGCTCAACCCGGCTTTTTGGCTCCGCCCAAAGTAAGCAACTCAAAGCCGTTTCTTTTGTTTTTGCATGCAAATGATCAAGTCATATAGATTTTGAACTCAACGGCTTCACATCACCATTGCTGCTTGAGCAATTGGTGGAGATTTAACATGTGGCCAAGGATGAATGGATAGGCCGTCACCACGGACAGCTCTTAGAAGAGGGTGCCCCCAAATCATCCAATATTAATCATTTATAGTATTAAACCAACCATTTTTGGTGGGTCCCCATTTCAAGAAATCCCTGCGGCGCAGGACTTCTGGTGTATGTTTCACTTTTCTTATCCGCCTTCGAAGCTGGAAAACGTGGACTATTCGCTTTTCAAGCAAGGTGCGGTGCAGCCTGACTGAGCGCTCTGTGCCCCCAAAGTAACAGTTGCTATGGCCAACACGAGTGGATCATCGGATCGTCAGCTACAAGACTTTGATTGACAATGGTTTTAGCCAGATTATGAGTAGGTAACTTTAAGCAACCGTCAACAAGCACTTACCGGAGTTATACCAATGGTTACGGCCATTAGTTGACCTGTCAACAATGCTTATAGGTCTAAATCAGTGGTGAAGAAGTCTGATGACGCGTTGGCCATGTCTTTCACCCATGTGACACTTGCAAAAGTTACGCCAACAGTTCTAGTTGAAAGATGCAATTTTCGGTTGGCCATTGAAGCACTAAAGTCTGAGACAAGATTTGATGCTCAATACTGAGACGATAATGGATCAATCACAATGATCATTCCATTTCCCATTATTCTGAGAGTATCATTGCGGAAGAAAAAACCTTGGTGAGTATGGATCTAGAAAAATCGCCAAATAATACTCACAACATGCCCCAAAGTTATGGTTGGTTTTCACTATAAATTGATGGTTAACAGTGGCCATTAGCAAGTGGAGGATCATAAGCAACAATAGGGGATATACCGACTAAAATGGTTTCTATTATCATGATTATTGTTATGATTGTTATGATTGTTGATATTGGGTGATTGGTGGCGAGTTCCCCAAACTGACTTGAGAAACCACACCATGCTCTCACAGCTCGTCAATCAATCGCGAGGTCCCCTGGGTTTACTGGACACCGTGAGACTCAGTGGAACGGTTACGCAACGAAGCGTTCTGGCACCTGTTGCTGGGCGGTGATCAGGGGTAAAAATCACCCTTCGTTCTGATTCAGTCTGATCATTATACATGATTCTGATCAGCTATTCGTAGAATCACCTATCATTCTGGTATGTTCTGGTCATGAATCATCTATCATTCTGATCATTCTCATTGTTTTCATCAGCGTTTTCTATAGTCATTCTCACTTTTCATGAGAAATTCCTATCATTCTGATCCTATCATTCTGATCATTCTCACTTTTTCAGCAATGCTTGGACGACTTTTTCATCAACGAACCACCACAACGACACGTCCACGGGGCTTGGTCGAAGCCCACGGCGCCTGTCCCAACGAGACGACCAGACCGGCTCCCGCGAGGTGTTGCGCCCGCCTGGGAGGAGCTGCGCGGCGGCTGATTCGCTATTGATTGTGGTGGATTGAAATGGCGAGCGATTGGGTCAAGGCTTTAACCTAAGCAACAAAAATAGCTGGTTAATGGTTAGTAATAATTAACCACCCAATAGAAAGGGATAATAACCAACAAAACTACAGGGACAACAATGGTTAATGATTGAAATGGCGAGCGACCGGGTCAAGCAGTTGACCTGCCAATAATGATGGTTAATAACCAACAATTTCAATATGAATCAACCAATTGACGGGGGATAATGACCAACAATTTCAATATTAACTAACCAAAATAGCTGGTTAATGGGTAATAATGGGGGGTAATAAGTACCAATAGTAGGTGATATACCAGCTATACATGGCTATGGGTCAATATTAACCAACTGATAGTGTGGGATAATGACCAACAATTTCATAGGTAAAACAATGGTTAATGATGGGGGAACGAGGGGTACAGGGTTTTGACCCACTGCCAAATGGTGGATGAAAAAGGGGGATAAACATGGGTGATGGTATAGGTGATAGATTGTATGGTTGGTTATATGGGAAAATTCAGCAATTTTAGATTATGTTGATTTACAGGTGATGAAGATGGTTGATCGTGTAG
>VSDK01009166.1:23302-41356 GCA_009767595.1 Symbiodinium kawagutii | reverse complement strand
GTGTAGGGTGTAGATGATATGGTTGATTATAGGTGAATTTACCTTACACGCAACAAAAATAGGGAAGAATATAGCAAGCATATGGCGACCGTAGCTGTAAGAATCATTAGTCATGAAGAATCACTAGTCATGATTGACCAGAACCATTGTCTTAAACACTCCTCAGAACAATTTCTTCAAGATATTTCATAATGAACCAGCATCCATCACTTCAGCATTCTTGAACCAGTATCATTCTGACCGTCATGACTATTGAACCCTGAGTATCTCGCTGACCAGCGTCGGCCCTGAAGGCTGGTGGCAGTTCACAGCTTCCACCACCAACCGACAACTGGTCACCCATGGGCGGATCGCCTTGGGATCAGGACGCTGCCTTTAAGAACGGCGGTAGATGGGTCATCAAACTCGAGAAGGTCAAGGTGCGCCGCCACAGACACGGTCACCATGTGTGGCTAGGACGGAGAGAATCAACGGAATCAACCGTCAATCATCAACACCCATTGTTCCGGTATTGTTATGAACCATTATTAATAACCATTCTTACTAACCACACCATTGTTAAGCATTACTTATTATCTTGAAACATATTTATTGATCACAATCCGCCGAACCATTGCGAATCACCGTTCATTCCATCATTATTTGCCACCAACTGCGAAGCATCACTAGCTGATGAACCAACCAGGGAACCATGCCGATCAACCAGGACATGTCTCGTCACACCACGTGGGCCGTTCGTTGCAGGCCCCGTTGGCCCCGGTTGGTTGGGCGACACCGCGACCGCGAGCGCGACTGCCAGGCACAGAGCCTTGATGATTTGTGGCTGTCCTTGAGCTTGGCATTGATTGGAGAGGCCACGGGGCTGGCGGTTCGGTGGGTTTTGTTGGGGATTCATTGGAAAGTGTACTGCTGTTAGGGGTACTATTAAGGGTACTACTAAGGGGTACTACTAAGAGGTACTGGTTCGCTCGGGTTTTTTGGGGTGCAAATTTATTGGAGGGTGTACTGTTAGGTGTACTACTAGGGGTACTACTAAGGTGTACTACTAAGGGGTACTACTGCGTGTACTGCTGATTTTCGTTACTAGGGGTACTACTAAGTGTTTTATTGTAATTCTCAAATTCATTGGAGAAACCGACCTTTGAACTACTGAGTGTATCAAAGTGTACTACTAAGTATTCCATTGCAATTTTTGAACCACTAATTTGCAATGATAACATTGCAATTCTGAACTACTGAGTGTTACATTGTTATTTTATACTTTCTTAAGTACTAAGTATTACAGTATTTCACTACATTGTTTTTGCCGACATGATCAATCATAGATGAAAGAAAACCGTTGTTCTACCATAGGTTAATCATATATTAAACAAATAGCGCTAGCAGTTTAAACCATGAACAATAGATATAGGTATTGACCATAGTTCAACTATAGATAACGATAGATTGATCTTAGATTAACATCTTTAAACGACTGATCGTTGTTAATCGTTGTCTATGTCAATCACTATTGATCACTATCAATAAAAAACAGTAGTTAACCATAGGTTCACCATTAATCACCAACCATTAATGACCAACCACTAATCACCAAGCAGAACCATAGGTTCACCATCTTTAACCATAGCAGTTAAACCGACTGATCGTTGTTGATCGATGTTCTCTATTCGTAGCAGTTGATGCACGGCTGTTCATCGGAGGCCTTCCACGAGCATGGTGGTGAGTTAGTGTGCGGAGCCATTGTCTCCGTCAGGACCGAGGGGAATGGATGGGATGGGCTGGTAAGGAATGGTGGAGTAGGATTCCATAGGATTCCATAGGTTATGTAAATGAAGAGAGGAATTGGATGGTGGATTCCAGACGGTAATTTTTGATTAAAAAGGCCGATTTGGCGTGTTAGAGCCTGGATTCCAAGGGATTTACTTGTTTGACAAGGAAATTTTTGATGCTGGCAGACTGTAGTTCAATCACAACAGTAAAAAATGGGGTGCGTATAGATTGGACTGGCTTGATTATCATTAAGCAGCTACAATCAGTAGAGAAGTAGCTGCCAAACACATCATCGTATCATTGATTAGTTTGGAAAAACCACCAGCCATACATTAAGCAACTGAAACATTAGTAGGTACTGACTATTGTCAACAGTTCAACTAGCTACTGATCATGAATCATCGACTATATTAGTCATTGGAAAGATTCGATTCAATGCCAATATCTCATCAACTGAACCAATGTTTCTTGACTGGCACTAGATAGATAAGGGAAATATTATCAGCTACCAATTGTTAGATATGTTTAAACTATGAACTGTTTGAATCATTCATTCACTGCCAAAAATAAACTAAGTCCTTTTCTAAAATGACTACAGTACCCGAAATATATGACCTTCGAACACTGACGATCAAATAAGATATCTAGCTACTACTGATACATTAAGCAACTGAATCATCATCCACCACTAAATACTACAGTAGATGATTCCAAACTTATACAACAGAATTCAGCAGCAGAAGCATTTTCAGCTCAAGTTTTACATAATTACAAACTACTCATTACTCAATGATAATGGCTATCACTAACAGCTAATTACTAGTCATCAACTATGTCATGATCACTACTAAATCATCAATTCGATCGTTTCACTAGTTCGTACTATCAACTAGTTCACGAAAATTGCTAATCATCAACTAGTGAAAATTAGATTGGCTGGCTAGTCATTAGTGTCATTAGTATCACCACTCACTACCACACAAACATGAGTGTTTCTCAAGACATGGGGCTCTCCTGTGTCAAGCACTTTTAGTAATAAACCATGCATTTTGGGGGTCCCCTATTTTGAGAAAGCCCCGTATAGCTAATCATCAGCAAAATTAGATTAATCTTCACTATGACTGTCACTAGGATGACCACTCACTACTAAAGCCAGTCATTAGAGAGTCATTAGTATCACCACTCACTACCACTGACTAATACAGGCCGTCACTATCGACTGAAAATAGCTACTGTACCCAGGCATTCACTACCACTCACTAGCATAGCTACCCAGTCACTAGTATAGCTAATCATATTATAACTATGATGATACTAGTAATTCGCGAACCAATCACCACTCACCACCACGCTAATAGTGGGTGGTGACTGATACTAATCTAATATTATAACTCACTAAAATTGCTAATCATCAACTAGAAACAACTAGATAAATCTCCACTATCGACTAGTAAAAATTCGATTAGTATCACCACTCACTACTATAGCTATAGTGACTTATTATCATCAGTAAAAATTAGATAACTAATAAAACTAGATAGCTATAGTGACTCACTACTATTAGTATCACCAACTAGAAAAAACGAGACAAATCTCCACGATCGACTGATCACTCATAGCTGGTGACTGGCCGTCCAGGAGTCGAGCCAGCAAGATTGCCCTGTGGCTTTCAGCCGCCAAGGCGAGCGACGGCGCCGGGCGCGGCCTTGCGACGGCCGAGCGCGGCCTTGCGGAGTGCTGGTGAACGTCCGGGTGCTGGTGATGTTTTACAAGGATTGATGGTTACTAAGGTGATGTTTACAAAGGATTGATGGTTAATATTGGTTAATATTGGTTGATAATGTTTACTACAGTGATGTTTAGTAGGGATTGATGGTTGATTGATGGTTAATATTGGTCAATGGCGCTTATACAATGGTGGTAAATGCTGATGATGGTCAGTGATGGATGCAATGGGTCAAGGTGGCTAAAGGTGGTTAATGGTGGTGAACCAATGGCTAGAATGGCTTTTCAGGAGGAGGATAACCAGAAATCGGTTGCGTGATGATCTTCGACGTTTAGTGATGGTTAACGAGGGTTGGGGGAGTGGATAGCCTGCGAGGATCCTTGCTACCTGGTAGCGATGTGGCAATGGCATTGCCTAATGCATCGTCTCCGAACGGTCAATGAACAGCCAAAAATAGAGGTAATAGGCATTGGTGAACAGATAGCCAGCTGTACGCCATGGTCCAAGGTAAAAAATGTCACAAGTCATGTGATTTGGAAACTTTGCCGACTTGCTGGTGCCAAGCCCGAGCTGTGCTCAGGATGAGAAGAAGATCATGGCAATTGGCCGTGAGTATCGGAATGCAAGGGCCTTGAGCGTCATCTTCGATGTGCTCTGCTGGGATAGTTCATCTTGAGATCACAGGCGGGTGCAGTCCTGTCACAATGGCCCAAGACGACATGCCTTGGTGGTGCAGCTTGGAACCAGCCAGTGCCCAGTCAGCTGATCCACTGATGGTTGATTTAGTGGTTTCGTGTGCCTCACCAGCAGCTGTGAACCACCATGAACTGCTGGCGAAAGTGCACCAAGTGCCGCCCAAAAAATCGGTCGGAAAAAGCTGAAATGTCAGCCATCTCAACCAGCAAAGAATTCACCATCTTATGAGATTCACACTTATCAAGCATAGTAAAGCAGGTCTAACTGATGAGGTCTACCAACAGTTTGATCACCTGTAACTAGTTTGACTATGCTTGGTATATCATCAGCTGGTTTATCAGCAGCTGGTAACATGAGGTTTACCAAGAGCTCGCTATGATTCATCAGCTGTCGGCGCTAACAGGCTTGATCACCTGCAGCTCCGGCTGAGGTCCTTGCTAGCACCCCGGGCTTGCAAGAGCTGGCCACCAAGGCAAGCTCCACCAACGCTGGGTGTGGGTTGGGAATGGTGACCGGTGAGCTGATGAGTCAGCTGGCTGATGAAGCTGGAGTCGACGAGCTCACGCCCAAAAAGTGTCAGCTGAATGGGAGCAGCTGAGGGGTTGAACTCTGTGGGGGTAAGGCATGGCAAAGTTTCTGCGAAACGCCGAGGAGCTGACATTCGAGGATTTCCGAAAGCAGTCAATGACCTATATCCTCCCGAAGACTGGTGAGCAGACTCAATCTGTGCGCTCCTCAGTCGACGCCCTGCAAGGGCCTCAGGCTGCGCCTGCAAGAGTGTCCTGAGCTGGCAACACAGTGGGACGATCACAGAAAGGAGATGAAATTAGTGTCCTTGCTTTTGCTAAAAGCTCGATGGGCGAGCTTCTACCCACTGTAGATGGCATTTGAGTTCAATAGGAGAAAGCCAACTTTTTGTCCCCTCTCTCTCTGTCTCTTTTGTTTGACAAGCTGCCAGGCCGGCGTCTTTCAATGAAAAGACAATCTTTCCACGAGAAATCGACAAAAAGAGCAGAGCTTCCGGCTGACAGCGTGAGAGAGGAAGTGTAGGACACAAGCTGTGGCAATCAGGCATGACAGGGGCGATTGGGTTGCAGGAGGCTGCAGGTTCCATACTCCCATGCTACGGCAAACTGCAGATAGATTCGTGCTGCATCGTTTCATGGCCCAAATTTCCAGGCGAACGGGCCATTTTCATGCTGTACATGCATTGGAATCTTTGCTTTAGTAATTCATCATGATGATTTATTGGTTGATCAAAAATCCATTAGTAGTTGATAAGTCAAGATTAGAAGTTGATAACGGTTGATTGAAAATCCATTTGTAGTTGATACTGCGCCATCATTGGTTCAAGACTTGTGCTCTGTGCCTTTGTCAAACCCTGGAAGCTGCTGGGAGCCATGGATGGAGCAAGGCGGCAGAAGTTGTTTCTCTGTGCACCCTGGGTACTGCTTTCTACTCTCAGTGCCATCGAATTCTGCAACAAATCAGAGACGTGATGTTAGATGCAGCAGAAAACCGCAGACCCATGCAGACCCTAATCATTTTCGCAAACAGGATTGGTTTTCATGCGGATAAAGCTCACATGTGGGGAAAAACTTCCGGTGCAAGCAGCAGCCAGTGATTTCATGGGACCAGCGGCCACCTTTGGTGCCAGGATATCTGAATGAAGCGCCAGAGGCGCCTGCAGCATCGGCGCCTCGGAACTCAGAGGTAGCTCCTCCGGAGGAACTGGCAAGCGATTTGACAGGAGCCGCTGACGCTGAAAAGTTCAACAACATTTTGCTTCAAAAAATCCTTAAAAACCAGCAAAAGGATGTTTTTACAGGCTTTCTCTCTAGCTTCTAGCGGTTTTTTTACCGATGAGTTGTTTGTTAAACAAATCTCCGCAATAGCGATTGGCAGTGAAGCATGTGCGAAGTCCAGTTCAGCCTGAGTCTTATCATATAGTGCTTGCGGCTTCCATGAGCCACGGGGAGCACAGAAATGCTCTGGGCAGGAGTTGCCCATGTCACTGCAGAAACTGCGGCTCTGAGACTCCAGAGAGCTGCTTGGCGGACTCAGATCGACCATATCCCTCTGAAATTTATCGAAACATGTGACATTTGGCATGACATCTGGCCGCTCTGGTTGACAACTGCGTGAAGATGTTGAATATGTTGACCCCATTCAGATGGTGCCTTTCGGACGAAAATCTCCGGCTGATGGGCTCGCAGCTGGTGCCAAGGTATGGAGGAGGCGACGTGCCAGGAAACCACCTCTACAACCAGGTGCCGGCCCCGCCATCTCAGTTGGTGTACCTTGGAAGGTAGCCAAACAAAGTAGTTAAGAGGTGACCAGTGTTTCATGATTAAAAACCCAGGCTCTCATGCTTAATTTCTTAACACTCTCTGGTACTTCAAGGGTAGTTAAAGGTGTTCTTGCATAGAACCAAACATCAAGATGGCTGGCCAGTCACTACGTTTGGGGTTTCTTTTCGGCCAGTCTCACACTCAGCTGCATCGTGACCGTTGTTGGAAATCCTGTGAAACAATTTGGTGGTTTCTCAAGCCATAGGGGACCCCAAAAATGGTTGATTTATTGCTATAAGTAAATAACTAAAAAGGATGATTTTGGGGTGCTCCATTTTGAGAAATATTTGGGCCAGGAGAGAGATTCTCGATGACAATACCGTTGCGGAGGCCGTGACTGGCAGTTGTTCCAGTGGTCAACCGCTTGGAATCTGAATGGCTGGATCGACGATCATGGGCAGTTTGACGTGTAGAAGGTGTCATTCCACTGATCATTTGCCAATAATAACAGCTGGAGCAAGTCTTCAACGTTTGTCACCCATTCTGGGCTGTACCATACTTTACTGGTGCCTCCAAACGACCCTCGAAAAAGAGAGGCCTGCAAAATACACTGCAACAGATACAACTGACGCGAACAACTCTAGAAATGTGGAGACACCGGCAACCCACGAGGGCTGGAACGAGGAGACAACCAATGATTTGTTTCCAGGTGTTGACGGCTGGATTTGACACAGCACTGGAGGGTTTTATGTGGCCAAGTATAAAACTTCTGAGACCGAAATGGGTGTTTCTCAAACTAGGGGTAATCCCAAATTAATCATCCTTTACACAAACCATTGATACGAATAAACCGTCTATTTTTTTGGGGTCCCCTATTTTGAGAAACCACCAAATGGACGTTCTCCTTAAAAGGGCCAACTTTAAGAGTGATTTGCACGTCTGAATCCTATCGTTGTTCCTAATGAAACGGCTGGTTTCAACTTCGAACAGTGCACAAAGCTTGTTTGTTGGCTTCTCATGAGGTAAGCCAAACAATATGAATCAAGCTCTCTTATACCATTTAAGCCACCTTAAACAAATATTGGCCTTCTCCTGTTTCCCTTTTACGGGTTTGTAAAATGGTGGTTCCTACCAACCATCTAAGTTCATGGCCACTAGCCTGGGCTCAAGCTCTTCCGCGGTAGTTGGGCTGGCGCGGCTGACCGCTTGAGAGTGTCCTGTTTGCTTTGTCTGTCTCAGGTGGTTGACTGGGTCCCCCTGAGTTTTCTTGGCTTTGTTCACAGGTGGTCAGTTGTGTCTCTGGGTTTTGTTCAAGCTTGTAGGCGGTTGACTGTGTCCCCCTGCTGTTGCTTGGACTTTCCCTGGTGTTCTGTTCACTGGTGTGTTGCGTTCAGTACAATGGACAACTGTTGGTTCAACAGGATCTTGGGTCGAGAAGAGGACGCGCCAATAGGCGCATCTTTCCTCAATGAATACTGTCGAGCCCTTCGCATCTTGTCAGGAATCTGTCACAGGGGGTACCACCGTATTGCCTCAAGGGCAAGATTTCACAGGATCTCGGACCAGTTTCGCATGGAAGTGTTGGCATCCCCACCTGTGCAGGATTTCCTGGGATTCATCAGCACCTTCGATTCAGGCGAACGTGCTGTCGTATTCGAGATAATTCGACAGCAGCTTTACCCAGACAGTCAGGTGAGAAATTTGTTCCGAGCCGCGTCGTTGGACCCAGCACGGTTTCCCAACCAAACCCTCCAGTTGGCGCGTGAAGAGCTCACTGAGCTCGAATCGATCCTTCAACCAGAGGGACCGAATTATGACTTGCAGGCTAACAGGTACGGAACCCTTCCACGTTGGGATCCCGAGATTTTGGCCTCCACGATTTGCGGCATGGGGATCGATCAGCAGGTTGAAACATTCCTTCCCTCCATGGTTTCAGGACTTGGCGGGCCTGGTGTTTTTCAGTGTACAACCACCCCCCTTGAAGAACAGAAACCCATGGTCCGACCCAAGTGCATTTCTGTGCAGGTGTTTCTGATGGGGCGGTATCAGACCAGGTTTTCACTACCTTATGATCCTGAAGTCACCGCAGGTCAGATTGCAGTCCAAGCTGTGCAGCTTCTACGAGAGAAAGTTGAATGTAGCATCCCTCATGACTCCAGGGCTGGGGTTTACATCACAGGAACTGGTGCGCATCTTGGCTGGAACATTCCCCTTGACCAACAGTGTCGACCCACTGAGGTTTTGCTGGAGCTCAGGATTGACCATACAGGGATGCACATGCCACTGTCGGCATTCGTTGAAGAGATTGCAAAAGTGGTCAAGTCTCTGAAAGCATCCGAAGCAGCAGGTGCTGATCATGCCAGAGGACGCAGCCGACACAGGTCCCGGCGTAGAGCAAGATCAGCACCGGTCAGGACAGAAGCATTTGAGGAAGTCGAAGTAGAGGTTGAAAACCCTGCGGCGCCAGTTACGCCGCCCAAAGCCCCTCCGATGAAGGCTCCTCCAGTGCGAAAACGTTCCCAGCCTCGGTCACCTCAAAGGGACAGAAAGAGAAAATCACGGTGGGACCCTGAGGTAGCATCTGGAAGCGCGGCACCCAGTTTCCGTTTGACCTTCACCCCACCTGCCAGTTTCCCCCCTGAGCATGTGGCCCAAGTGAATCGGTTGTTGAATAGCGTTCAGGCACAGGTTCCATCCACCATTGGGGCATATCATTTTGTCATCATTCGTGACGATGAGGACCCTGCTCTGTTCACCAACAATGATGTGGGTAGAGTACTGTTCGAGTTTGCTCTTCAGTCCAAGCTTTCTCTCTTGTCCTATGGCCGTGTTTGGACGCTTCAGCTTCAGGAAGTTGACTGCTCTGACAGCACAGCGACCGTCTTTCTGCAGGTCTCCAAACCAAAAGTTCATGACCCACCCAAAGCGTCAGGAAAACAACCTGGTGACCCCTCGGCAGGAAGAGACCCCCCAAGAAGTCGAACACCTCCTCCAAAACATGACAAAGCAGGTCCCAAACCAGTCCCAAAGGCTGGACGTCCTGTCTTTGGAGGTCGTTCACGTGATGGAGGTTCAGGTCCCAAAGATGAATTGGCACCACTGTGCCTGCTCTCAAGCGGTCAGCAACCCTTGTGTTCAGGTCCAATCCTCGCCCCACTACCTGCCACCAGTGCAGCAGAGCCATGGCGCCTCGAGCCTGTCACTCCGACCGCAGCTGCTAAGATTGATGATGCACTGCTCGAAAGGATTGCAAGTCAGACAGATGCCTCGGTGGATTCCTCCAACGTTGCAGGGCCATCACCCTTCCACACGCAACTGGATGAAGGTTCAATTTCAACACAGCAAGGCCAAGATTCAGATCCTGAGACATCGACAGGTGAAGAAGACCAAAATCAAGAAGTACCACAGGCCCCTCAAGTGACTCCCGCACGAGGCGATTTCCACCATTTTATCTTGCAGCGCCCCTGGAAGACAGTTGACGAGCAAGTGGGTAATGGCCCTGAAGTCCATTCCCCTGACACAACTGCACTGGAGCGTCTCGAACTACAAGGACTACATCAGTGCGATCAACTTCTGAACGCGCTGAAGGCCAGTAGTGTCTTGGATTTTTTGAAGGCTGTCCAAAAACTGGACACAGCCCAGCTAGGTATCTCAGGTGGCACCATCGCCATCAATGAGCGTATCAAGGGCCGCGTTCAGAGCCTGACCAAGAGATCCCAGCGAGTGTATATGTTGCCGACGTGCTGTCCCTGTTGCTTTCAGGAACTTCCCAATGATCAGGTCCCCTGTTGTAATTGTTTGCCTCAGGAATACTACCTTCCAGACCCACCTTCACCAACAGGCCCCCCTGAGTGTATTTTGGTTCAAACCTTCCAGTCCAATCACAACCCCATGCATTTCACAGGCCCTTTCACGGTTTACTTCGATTTGGTTGACATTCCCGCCCATGGATTTTGGTATTGTAAAGGACTTGATTCTTTTACCTTTTGGTTGATTGTCGATGGTGCTTTTGCTCATCATGGATTCCCAGGTCACCCATACACGTTGGTCCTTTCACCATGTGTTGCTCATGCTGGTGGTTTACCAGTCTTCCGATGCCCTGAGCAAGGCATTACCACCCTTGTGCGACGACAACTTCCACAAGCTCCTCCACGGATCCTCGAACTCTGTGCAGGCATCGGAGGGTGGCACCAAGCCATACATGGTTGCTTTCGGAAGGTACCCCCAATCACCTCTATTGAAATTTCTGGGAAACCTGCCCAAGCTCTCGCCCAGACATGGGGACGAAAGATTTTGAGTCCCACTGCTCTTTTTGCAGAAGGACACCAGGACGGGGTGGTTTTGGCTGACCTTTGGGATTCTTCATGGTGGCCCACGACCCTCAACATGCCTTTTACTCACTGTTTCTTTAGTGCACCATGTCCACCATGGAGTTCAGGCGGCACCAAACGGGGTCTCGATTCATCCGATGGACTCCTTTTGATCAAGATCATCATCCTTCTCAAAATCTTTGGCATTGGCCAAGCTGCAGGTGAGAACGTACCCGGTTTGGCTAACCATCCCCATTGGCCCAGAGTTCGGAAGGTTTGCTCCTCCCTTGCTTTCGAAGTGCAAATTGCGACACATGACCTTGCGAGGTTGGGAGTGATGACCCGAAATCGGTCATTCATGCTGTTCAACCCGCTTCAGGACATTGAGTTCTTTCCGGCTTTTGATTGCCATTGGGATCCTCGTATTCACTGTGTTGCTTGCCCAGTTGACCTTCAACAGGACAAGGTCCCCATGCATGCCGTTGACTTGCTGTCCCAAAAGAAGTACCTTCCTGCCAACCTCAAGTTTGAAGCTGACTTGGCAGGTCTCAGAACTCCTAAGGAAATCATTGGATTGCGTGTTCACTCAGGTCCCAAATTGCCCACCTTAGTTGCGTCTTACACCAGACAGACCAACCTGGACCTTGACCATCTCACCCGTCGAGGACTGTTTACCTGGCTCATCCCTGACAACTCAGTGTGTGGAGGACGGTACCTGGATTGCCTTGAAGCTGTACGAGCCCTTGGATTCCGTCTGGACCTTGTGCTACCATCCAACTTGCAGGAGGCGATGACTTGTCTAGGAAATTCGCTGCCCCCAGTTCAGGCCCTTATGATGATTCGGGCAGTTGTGGACCACGACCTTTGTCTTCCTTTCGCTGAAACCAATCAACTGGGATTGTATTGGCTACACGGGCAACTCCCTGTGTCTTGCCTCACCAAGGTTTACTGGAGTGACCACATGGCAGTTGGCATGTTGGCCCCTCGCCCTACCCATGTCATGCCACTCAGCGGTGTCACTGCAATTTGCGGTGGAAAGGTTTTTCCACTTCTGGAGTCTGCCAGATTGGGTGGTTCAAATTCTCGGGCATCACAGTTGGTACCCCTTGGCGATCCCTGGACCCCCATCGAGATTGCGCGAGTTACCCACGAGGACAGTTTGACCCTCTTGATTCGAGTGCAACCCGCCCTGCTTGATTTCCAGCAACCCTCTGGAACGGTCAGGTGTCCAATTTCCCCGCTTGCTTCAGCACACAATCTCTGCCAGCTCTTTTCGTCTGGAGGAATTTGTGCTGACTTTATCGATGTGCCCCTTTGGACATGGGCTGAACAAACTCATTTGACATTCCAGGCAACCCCCACACAAGGGCTTGCTATGAACGAGGCTATTTTCATCCTCGAGTCCACTGTCAAAACCTGTCAGTGTGGTCATCAGACAGTGCGGGATGCTTTGGGTCGTTTGTTTCCTGATTGTGACCCCAGCCAGGCACTTGTCACTGACTCTGCTTTGCTTCCGGTTGACCTCGATTCTTTGGTCTCCCCAGGGCACGCTTTCATGGTTGAGTTTCGTCCACAGAGGTTTTGGATTGAACCTCATGGTCCACATCTCCTGGATCCCTCCATGTCACTCCGGGAAGTTGAAAAACTTCTGTTGTTCCGATGGCAGCATGGCAGAGGTTCCATGCACCTTTTGGTTAATGGTCGATTTCCTTTCTCACCGTAAGTACCTTGAAGACCTTCACTGTATCGACGTCTCAGCTACTTTGTGTTCATCTCACCTCCTGCCCTCAGAGCGCGGACTCCTTACCCTTCAACGTATTGGGGCTTTCTTTTCTGGTGAGCATGTTAAGCACTTTGCACCTGAGGCATGTTACTGTCCCCTGTGTGGTCAGCTCGATGGTCGTCTCCACCGTACTGATGATTGCCCTCGCACTCGGATCTTGCGTCGAACATACCCCAAGTTGGAAGCCGCCTGGGCGACGCTCCCGTCTCATACGCGGGCCTATGGCCTTTGGGACGAGTTGCCATCACTCCGGCCTTGGCAGGCCGAACTTGATTCCAGGGTTCCATCTTTCCCTTCACGTTCCTCGGACTCTGCGCAAACAGTGTTGTACACCGATGGGAGCTGCCTCCATCCCAAGATACCACAGTGTCGGGTGGCGTCCTTTGCTGTCGTGCAGGCCATGCCAGATGGCACCCTTGGAACTGTTCATTCAGGTCCGTTGCCAGGTTCACATCAGACACCATACAGGGCCGAACTGTTTGCTGTGGTGACTGCATTCTCTGCTTATGCCCGGCCCCTGGTATTTAGTGATTGCTTAGGCGTTGTCAAGCGGTGTCGTAAGCTTCTCCATGCCCGTCGTCAAGGTCACTCTGTCCTTCTGCCCAGTGCAAACACCGACCTTTGGACAATGTTCTTGCAGCAACTCGACCAAGTTGATATGGCCCATGCTGATATCCACTGGATCCCAGGGCATCGGCAGTGGCAAACCTGCGATGGCCCTGCTCGCGTCCACGCTTGGTTCAACCAGTGGGCCGACAAGGTGGCAAAGCAGGCCCTACAGGCGCATCAGACACCTCTCTTTCAGGCACACCTGCGAGCCTGGGAAGAAAGGCACCCCCTGGTTTTAAACCTCGCACGTTTCCAGGCGGCAGTGGCTCAACTCTTTGTTCAGGAAAAGACTGAAGCCCCTCCTCGTGCGGCTATTCACATCGAATCCATTCATCAAATTGGATCCCCCATCTACTGTTCTCTCCCTGAGATTATGCCCTCCAGCTGTCATCCTCGGTTCATGCAGCATTTGGCTGCTTGGCTTTGTACTCGTGCGTGGACACCTTCTGCCATGGTCCCAGGTGTTGGTCACCTGACCGATATGAGTTGGCTTGAGCTCTTCTGGGGATTTTTGTGGGATACCCGGGGGTATCCTCCCTTTTTGTTCCAAGGTGAGTGGGTGACTGTCTCCGACGACCCAGTGCACCTCTTTGTGCTGCCTTGTGCACATACGCTTCTGCGTTCTTTTATCAAGTTTCTTGACAGTCTTTTGAGGGTCGGTGTGTCCACCCGTGGGGTCAAAGATTGTCTCAGGTTTCTTCTGTCACTTTACTTGGCAGCCAGTTCCAGTGCCCTGGCTTTGCCGGTAGGCTCCATTTGGAACTTCCTGCGATCAGGTCCCTCTGTGACGTTTTTGCTAAGTGTACAAAGGTCACGGCTCTGCACCTGCCCTTTGTATAGTTGTCTGCAGTGGTCTGGTGGCTCACCGTACTGGTCGGCCATTAGCCCAGTCTCACGCTTTGACTTGAGACGAACGTCCGAGAGTTCATGGCCACTGAGGAAACTAACCAGCGCACTTGAGGTGCGCCATGGCTTTGAACAAACCCAGCATGGCTTTAAAAGAGGGGGAAGTGCCAGATCAACATGGCTTTAGCCAGATCAGCGTGAGAGATCAACGTTAGGGTTTTAGGGTTTTAGGGTTTTAGGGTTAAGGGTTAGATGCCGATCTGACCAAATCCATTCCGATCCTACCATGCGGATCCGAACAATACCCTTAAAAGAGCACCAAGTCATGACGCGTCGGCAGGATGGACTTTCGGCTTTTTGAGTTTCCAGCCTTTACTCATTTGAGACTCGGCACTCGAAATTCATCGAGTTATTTCAGTGCTGTTGTGGCCAAACAATGACCGTTTTCGGCTTGACCAGGTCTGTGAACACCCTCATTGTAGTCTTGACATGATTTAGAAATGATGATTATGCTGGTGAAGAACGATTCATACTTGTTGACTGGCTGACTTAACAAGGTTTGACAATGGTTAATTATGGGTGAACCCACAGCCATTGATGCGCCCTTCATGACCATGAGCGCAATCAATGACCTGAATCGCTCGCAGTTGACGCCGTTAGGGAAACTGCAATCAACCAGTTGCCCTCTGGAAACAAACCTGCGCAAGCGCCAAGTTCCTCACCAGTTTTACTGGGTAAACTTGCGCTACTTCGCTGTATGAAATCCATGCAACCAGCTTAATTTGCGCTTGAGAGGAACTCTTGCTTAGCCATGATTTGGCCATGAGTAAGCCATAACTTCGCCATCATTAACCATTAGTGACTGACCCATTCTCAGTGTTCCCATGATTCACCACCTTTCACCGGAGTCGTTGAGGTCATCTCGGGTTTTCCTGGTCTTATCGGTGAAGAAGTACTCCCTGGCCAAGTATCTGGGTGGGGATCTCGGGGGATCTCGTGCGCGAAGAATATGGCTGTGACCGGTGATGGGAATGCCATGGCTTGGTATGTTAAATGACCAGAGTGGCATGGGAATGACATAAGCTGGTGGCTTGGGAATTACACATCCTTGTTGCATATAGTTGTTTATACGACTCTGTAATCAACGATTGAGGCATCATATGCAGCCTTTAGTAGTTATCTAACATTCATCCATACTGCTTGCTTGATGTAAGGCCAACGTTGAGAGGTATACCATGTATCAACCGCCGTAACAACGCTGGCTGTAACGGGGAACCACCAGTGCCTATTCAGTGGCGCCATGGTACCCAGGGCGCCATGGTGCCCCGTGGCCTGCGACACAGGGCTGGAATGGGGCGACATGCTGCTGGAAGTCCGGCATCGAGAAGCCTCGGACGCTGGGGTCCAGGGCTTAAGCGGGACGCTGTGAGGGCCCGTGTTTCTTCGATGCCGGCGATGCCGTGTTTTTTTTCGATGTTTTGAAGTGTTTTTCTGATGATTTTTGAGCTTTGAATACGTTCTTTACACATGAAATGCCCCTTTTTGTGTTTGTCTCCTAGAAAAATGCTTGGCCTACTAGAGATGCCCTGTGATCAAACCTCAGTACACAAAAAATCTTGAACTAATGTAAACAAACATTAGATCTTTGCAGGTAGTCCTTCTCGGATTCGTGAATCGACAAAGCTGTCTTTGACGGCTAAGTTTAGGATATGTTGATTATGGGTGTTTCTCAAAATAGGGGAAATCCCCTAATCATCCAATAGTAACTACTATTACTGACAATAAACCAACCATTGTCTGGGACCCCCAGTTCAGGAAGCCACCATATTGGGTATGGGTCAGCGGGGAAACTTAACATAGTAATTGTGACTTGTCATTTGATAATGACTATTTCAGATATAGTTAGGGAAAGATAATTATAGCTACTATAAGATTAAGGGCACTTTTGGATAATGATGAGGACCAGCAGGGACCCTGCGTGACTTGTCATTGTCGCCCAGGATTGGTCCTGGAGAGATTTGCGTGCATCGCCCAGCCAACTCTGGGGGAGGCCCCTGTGGCAAAGTCGGACATGACAATGGTTGAAGAGCGGCAAGGAAGAGTCAAGGGTGCGCAAAGACTGGGGAAGTAATGCTCACTGCTGACGAACGGCGACCAGCCGAGGATGGTGACTAGTTGAGGTCAACCATGCTTAGCAGTGGATCATGGTCATTACTGATTACCAACCCATCAATTTCCACCCCTCGACCTCCGGCAAAGTGCAGACTAGTTTTTCCCAGTCGTTGGCGTGCCTTTAACTGTCGGACTCCATTCAAACGAGTTGTTGCTGAAGCACCAAGAACAACTTCACGCTCAATTTCTATCATGGCTGAGTGTTGCTGGTGTTATCTCATTATTTGCCAGCATTAGCCAATAATACTTGATCACTATCATCATACTGGTTGATATTCTCTTCTGCATCCAGCTATCATTTGATTTGCCATTCATCACACCATTGGGTGATTCACTTACGCTGTTAGTCGACATCCCATCACCTACTAGTTGATTCATTCAATATTGTTGCTTATTATCCCCTACTATCAACCATGACTAGTAAAAAGCCGCATAAAACCACCATATGATCACTTAAGGTGGACAACATCACCTATATTAGTGGATGAACCATTAGTGACAAACCCTGTTAGTTGGTTCTCCACCTATCACTCAACCACCTACCCCGTACTATCAACCATTACTAGTAATAGACCGTAAAAAGCCACCATATGATCATTTAACCAACTATGGTGGTTTACATGGTCTATTAAGTACTGGTAATAAACCATATAAATCTACCATATTACTAGCAATACACCACAATTACTATCTACCTATCACTGAAGCAACTTTCGGACCACTCAGGTGCTCTCACCTCGAGCCCCGTGTGCCTGACCTTCGCACGCTGGACGAAGGAAGATCGCGAAGAGATGGCTGCGGTGCGGCTGCAGTGCATCTGGTGCCTTGGTCGAGGTACCAAGGATTCCAAGCTGACATGGATAGGTCGACAATTGGGTAGGTGGGATCGGTAGGATAGGTAGCTTGTGAACTTCAACTTTGCCAGCTGGAGTTCTCCATGCGCTGGAGATCAAGCGGCGCTGTTGGAATTTAATTCGAATCTTGATTTGGCTCAGAATTGGAGATGATCATATCTTGCATGGCACGCCAGCACGTGATGAGAATTGACCAGTAGAATGTTGAGTCATAATTGAGCCCTATCAACTGATTGGCTTGCGGATTGTGCTAGATGATGCTTAGCTGCGTTGATTCACACTTTCTGGTGCAGAATCTCAACTGCTGCGTATCAGCACGATTTCCAGAGCGCCCAGATCTTGCTTGTGAAGATGCTGTGCTCCTCGGGTCAACATGAGTGTTGCATGTAGTTGCATCCAGCCATTCTTAAACCATTCAAAGACGAATGTCAAACCGCTGTTTTCAATTTTTGTCACTTGTTGTGGAGCATATTAACCCAATGGGCCCATGATTCACCCTTGACAAGCCCATGATTCAACCATCTAGCACCTAACCAAACATCTATCCATGCACCATCCCCGAGGCGCGGCCATTTGCTGCGGAAGTCGTGGCCTGGGAAAGATCCGGACGTGCCTTTCGCATCGGTGCAGCCGTGCGCAAGATCTCCGGGCGACTGCGAAGGTGACTTCAACGGGTCAGCGCTTCATTCCTTGTTGGGAAGCACCGTCGGTTGCGTGGCATTCGTGGCATTTGTGGCATTTGTTCATTTGTTTTTTTCATATTCGAAGATTATTTTTTGTGCTCCCATCATGGCCTGCTCACACTACATGATATATATATATATATATACATAGTTACATATATAAGTAATCATTTATATATATATATATATATATATATATGCATGTGCGGCATGAAATGTCGAATGGCTGCAGCTTCTTTTCTGGGCCAAGTGAATGCCCAGGCCACTTCCACTTTCGGCCGCGACTGGGGGGCTGGCTGCAGGACTTGTTTATT
>VSDK01009166.1:1604-23197 GCA_009767595.1 Symbiodinium kawagutii | reverse complement strand
TGCTTGCTCAAGTACTTCACCTGCTGCTGTTGCTTCGGCAGTATCTGGGTGCTTTGGTGAGGCAGCGAGCTTGGGTGGCCTCCAACCTGCACAACACCCGCCAGCGCCTTGCATGAGCGATAGCGCTGTGTTGGCTGAACTGCGAGCATTGCGTGGTGATATCGCTGATCTTGCTGCTCGAGTTGGTTTCTTGGAGCAGGCGCAGGGACAGCAAACTGAAACTGGGGAAAATCAGGTGACCATTAGCTACAGTGTTACGGGGTCCCCCGAAACCATTGGTGTTACCCCTGCTCCTGCTGCTGCCGGTGGTGCTGCGGCAAGTTCTCAACCTCCAGTTGCTCCTGATCTGCAACAGCCTTCTGGGAACTTCAGGCTTGGTGCTGTGTACTACTCTGCTGCCGAGCGACGGGAGATTGCAGAGGGTGCTGGGCGCTTCATCAGGAGGTCGCTCAGCGGTGATCAACGTGGCACTTCTGGGCGAGAACAGCTTCGCCTTCAATCTCGGATCTACCTGCTGTTCCGCGATCATTCTGGTCGCTGCTACAGCCCTGTGCGCATCTTCGAGACCTTCTCGGCATTGCAACCTCTGGTGAAACCTCGCGGTGATCCTGGGGACAGTGTGTTCATTGGTTTCCCCACCAAGTGGGAGGCCAAGATTTGCTGTGAAGAGGCTGGGGTAGCCTGGCCGAATGACCGAGATTGATCCTGAAGAGCCGCCAGCAGCACCAGTCCCCTTGCTGCTGCGAAGGTGTTGTGTTTTGGGGGACGATTTTGAGGCTGACCCAGAGTACCCCGTGGGAGTTTTGGACATTCCTCCTGTCGAGTTTGAAGGGCAGGAGATCGCCACGGTTGCTATCATTTTGCTTGCTGAAGTTAGTGGGCGTTTGGTCGCTCTCTTGCCTCATCGAGCTTGGAATCGAGCTATTTCAAAGCGCTTGATTCCCAATCACTTTTTCCTGAAGCCTTCGGCTGTTGACGTGTTGGTGTGTGATCGGACTTTGGGCGACGAGACCGGTGCTTCGCGTCGACGTGTGTGGATGGGAGTGGTCTCTCCGGAAGCTGAAGAAAAGATTCTCTTTGACATCGAGGCTTTCCATCCCATTGAGCCCGACCTCTACTTTGATTCAGCCGGACCGAACTACCTGCCCACAGCCACAGATCTTGCAAGGTTAGCTGAAAGGCATTACGGCTTTGCTTCTGCTACGAGTGGTGGTGCAGAGCCTGACTACGGAGCCCGTCTTCAAGTTTTGGAGGCCAGTGTTCAATCCATCGCCGACAGCTTGAAGAAGATAACCACCGCTCCAGCTGTACCGCTCCCAAATCGGAAGCCTTCGTTGAAGCTGGAGGAGGACTAGCAGAGGTTCAAGGACACTTGGACTTGGATGTGGTGCGTGCTGCAAGACAAGCTGGGATTCCGGAGGACCAGATCGTGGAGATGGCTCAGTTGGCAGCTCATGGAAAACCAAAGCTGTCGGATTTTCCAATGCCCTCACGACCTCCGACTACTACCAACCCGTTGTCCGAGTCCGACGAAGGGGACGAAGAGCTCCAGCCAGAACCTGGGCACGGAGTGAGTGGAGGCAGCCAAGATGCAGCTTTAGCCGCAGCCATCACCAAGTTGACAGAGATCTCTGTTCACCTGGCCTCCCAGAAAAAGAAGGAAGGGACGTTGGACGCCCTCCTAGATGCTGGTGCAGCCGGCCCTGGCGAGAGTGGTGGGGTTCCCACCACCCGGAAGTACGCAGCGGCCCTTCGAGCTCTTCGTCGCACTTTGCAGAGAAACCCCGAAGAGCTCTACAAGGCGATGGAATCGAACATGGCTGCCGACTTCCTCATGCAAGCTCAGTTGCCTGGGACCCAAGCAGTTCCAGTCTCGGCTCGCGCTTGGTTGGAACTTCGCAGCAGAGTGCAGGGCTACACCACCCCCGTGAGGATGCTTTGGGGGGTGGCTGGGATCCTCGATTGCCTTCGCAGTGGAAATCATGCGGAGGCGCGAGCCAGGGCTTGTTTGATATTGGCCCAAGGAGACCAGATGAGTATCGACCGAGGGTCGTGGCTTGTCGCAGGCAAGCTATCCTTCCCCCCCGCCGATGGCTTCATTCAATGCGCACACCCTGCCAGGAGACACCGAAGCTCCGTACACACGACTCATAGACGGTCGTTGGTTCGACCTCTTTCTTCAGAAGCTCCAGGACTACGATGCCCTTTCCGAGAAGAAAAAGAAGCTCAGCAGCCGCCGATCGAATGTTGCAAATCCTTCGCCAGCGGCAGATCCCAAAGCGGAGCCCAAGAAGAAAGGAAAGGGCAAGAGCCAAGGAAAGGGGAAGGCAGGAAACGCCGGTGGAAATGCAGAAGCCGAGGATTCCTCGGCTCAAGCTCAATGACTAAGCTTGATAAGATGGCCGCTCCAGAGTTCGACTGTGCTTTGCGACCTTTGCCGAGTTCTACGTGCTCAGCGCGGGCCCTCCGGGGTTCTGCGGATTTCGGTCGGGGAAGCTTAGCACAGCCTGAGGAATCTGGAAATGCGGCCAAACATGAGCAGCTCCCTATGAATAGCTGCAGTTCTTTGCATGATCAGAGGAACTCATCATCACCAGAGGCGACAAACCCAAAACCTCCTGGTGCTCAAGCTTTTGTGCCGGGGCCCAAAGCTGAACGACATGTGCCTGGGTCAAAAGCTTCCACAGTTCAGGTGAGCGACCTCTGGAATTCAACGATGAGATGGATCCTTGATGGTGCTCCATCGACTTTGAAACGTTTTGCCCACTCTTCCCACGGATCACGGCGCCGCAAGGTCAATCAACCTTGCTCCTTTAGGTCAGTGTGGCCTATGCCGATGCCTTTTTCAATGTATGGGGCCGGCAACTCTGAGCCTGAAGCGACAATGCGGGCTCTCAACAACATTGTGATGGTACTCAATTGGCTTCATTTGAGGCAGCCGAGCCGAGTGCCCAAAGACTACTGTGCCTCCTCACCTTTGACTCGTCAACAATGGTCAGTGGTGAGGAGATTGAAAAGACTCATGGGCTGTTGGCAAGACAGTCAGCCCATCGACTCAGCCTCAATGGGAAGGACTGCTGGCAAAGTTGAAAACTTAGAAGAGCAGCTGCAGGAACTCAGCGACCGAGCCGAACAACTGCTGATAACCTCGGTTTCGGGAGGCGATGTGCCCTTTGCAAGACGCCGCAAAGCTGCAGCTTCTTCTTCACTGTTCAGTGATGTTCAGCTCGCTAAGGACATCGAAGCTGATCGCCTGAAGTTTGCCGGCGAGCCTTCCTTTGATCCCAGGCCGCTGATGGAGCCTGGAACAAAGAGCATGTATGAGGACCCCTTGCAGTTTGCATTAGCTCCTGAAGAAGCTTTGGAAGATCCTCCGAGAGTTCAAGTTCGAGGCAAACGGTCCGAGATCATGAAGTTGCTGCATTCACTGGACCAGACCAACCGCCTCCAACTCTTCAACGACCAGGAGGTTCGCTGGCATCACAGATCAGGACTATTTGCTCTGATGAAAGACGGAGCTCGCGACCGGCTGATCATGGACAGCCGTCCTGCCAACGCTTTGGAACCAGCCCTGACGTCCTGGACTCAGACTATGGCTTCGGTAACGCCAATGTTGGACATGGTGCTGGAGCCACATCAACACGCCATAGCTTCAGGGGAAGACTTGAAGGATTTTTACTACTACTACCTCATTTCGGATGCCCGATCTCAACGGAATGCTCTGGCTTTTGAGATGAGTGTGGATGAAGCGAAGCAGTTCAAAGCCTTTCAAAACTTGAAGCTGGTGCCTGGGGTCAAGCGGATTGTGCCTGCCCTACGCACGATGGCGATGGGTGATCTGAACTCAGTCGAGTTCGGTCAACAATCGCATTTGATGCTGGCTTCCTTGCTTGGTGTCCGCCATCAAGACCTTATCACTTTGCGTGGCCGCTTTCCGAGACAAGACTGGGCTGTGGGTATCGTCATCGACGACTTCATTGTTTTGGAGAAGATTGCTGCCGATCAAAGCAGACCGTTCACTTCGGAGGTGATTGCCGATGCGATGGCCGAAGCTTATGAGGCAGTGGGGTTGGTTCCCAACTCTTCCAAGCGCTTTCGAGGTGAGAAGCTTTCGAAGTTTTGGGGCGTGACTTTAGAAGGTGAGACAGGTTTGGTCCGAGCTCAGTTAGAACGAGTTCTTCCCATTTCCTTCATCACTGCTGCTATGGCACGCCTTGGTAGCTCTACTCGCAAACTTCTGGAAGTGATAACAGGTGCTTGGACTGCAGTGCTACAGTGCAGACGCAGAGGTATGTGCCTTCTAGACCGTCTATTCTCTTTGATTCAGGAGCATGACTACGGGGAAGTTTTTGCATTGGACGAAGCAGCTGTCTCGGAACTCTGGTGCTTGGTGATTTTAGCTCCAGTTTTTTGTACTGATCTCCGTGCTGCAGTGCATACAGAATTCTCCTTAGTGGATGCCTCTGACAGCTGGAAAGCCGAAGTGACAACAGAGTTGAGTTCCACAGTGGCGAAGGAATGTTTTCGACAAAAGATGACGAAGGCTGCGTGGTCCAAACTGTTGTCCCCTCTCAAAGCTTTGCAGCGGATTCACAGACGGTTGGCTCCGGAAGATGAGGTTCCAGACGGTGCTGCCCCTGCCGTTTCACATCCTCTTTGGGATGCTGCTGCAACCACGAAGCACTATCGCACTGCGTGGCGTCGGAGAGTACGAGGCAGACCCCACATCAATTGCAGCGAATTGGAATCCTACTTAGAAGCTGAGGTCAGAAAAGCTCGAGCCTCTCCGAACTCCAAGCTGCTAATTGGGACTGACTCGCAAGTGACTTTGGGCGCAGTGGTGAAAGGTCGCTCCTCGTCATCTGCGCTGAATGAACGCCTTCGACAGCATCTCCCTGATGTTCTCGGGTTTAATGCTTATTCAGCTTCGAACTACATCCGCAGTGAGGACAATGTTGCGGATGACCCTACTCGAGAACGAGAGTGCCGACAACCGATGCAAGAAGAGCCTTCATGGATGGTTTCTTTGGAAGCTGGCGACTACGCTGGGTTGGATGCGAAATTACATGAAGCTGGTCTCTCCGATGAGCAAGTTGCGCGATTGCCGGAACCGTACACTCCGACTACAGCTCCAGTGCAGCAGCTCTCCGATCGAGTTCTCCGCCGACGAGCTCAACGGTCCTCTTCAGCAGCTTCCAGGACAGGGATTGATAGGTGCAGCGGTTTCAGCCCCCCAGTTGCTCGGGCCCGGCCGCAGCCATGGATGCCTCGCCGAAAGCTGTCTCTGGAGTGCAAGGACCTTCTAGCTCGAGTGCCTCGATCTCAATTTGTTCTGCCAAGGGGCTATGGTTGGGATGAAGTGGCTGATCTTGTGGGCCACTTGGATGTCTTTTCAGGTTCCAGGGGGGCAGCTCGCGCTCTGGCGAATCGCACTGGACGCTGGGTTCTTTGCTACGACATAGGCCATGCAGCTCGTGAGAATCTGCTAGATCCGGAAATCCAGTCCGAAGTTGAATGCCTGATCTCAGCGGGAGCGTTCCTGTCGTTGACTGGCGGTCCGGTCTGTGCAAGTTTCTCTCGAGCTGTACGGCCCGCTGTTCGCAGCAAAGCTCAGCCTCTAGGACTTGCGGGAATAACGGACAACATGCAACACAAAGTGGAACAAGGGAATTCGTTTGCTGAGTGGGTTTCTAAGCTGATCAGACTGGCCTTGCAACACGGTTTGATCTTCTGGATTGAGAACCCTTCAACAAGTTATTTTTGGCACCATCCTGACATAGCTGCAGTGATACACGAATTTCAACTACAATTTTTTCTCACTGATTACTGCCGTTGGGGTACAGCTTGGCGGAAACGCACTCGGTTCCTGGGGAATTTTCAGGGAGCGGGGCTAAAGCTGATGTGTCGCTGCAACAGACCACACGTTCAACTTCGCGGGTACAACAGAGCAGCGCGGGTTTCCTGGACAAAAGCTGCCGAAGCGTATCCATTACGCCTATGTCGATATCTGGCTATGGCAACTGCTGAATCCTTGAAACCTTTGGGGCGACAGAGTTTGGTAGATCCTGCCGCTTGTGCTAGATGCTGTCACAGGCGCATTGGGGAGGCCAGCAATCCAGGACCTCGACAAAGACGGGCAGCTTTCCAAGGTATGGATCTGGAAGAGGTCCGTCTTGTCCAGCCAGCTACGGTCCTGCTGCAAACACGAGTGCATGAACAATATTGCAGATGGTTGGGCAGTCAGTTGAGCCGAAGAACTTTGGCTTCACTGCAACGCAACCCTCATCTGCAGGTCTGCTTTTTGCGAAGCTACGGTAACGCCTTGTTTCGATCTGGGGAACCTATGTATATTTTTCGCCATTTAGTAGTCTACCTTCAACAGATGTATCCTGCTGAGAAGCCGTTGATAACTGGTGCTTGGGAACTTTTGTCGAAGTGGGAAGCCGTTATCCCAGTTACACACCGACCTCCGATACCGAAGCTGGTCCTGGACGCTATGATCAGCCTTGCTCTCTCTTGGGGCTGGGTTCGATGGTCAGCAATCACGATGCTGGCTTTCCATGGCGCTATGAGGATTGGCGAACCGCTCAAAGCAGTTCGTGAAGACTTGCTCTTGCCGTGTGACACGGGATTGGAGGAGCCGGTGATTTTTCTGCGAGTTGGTGCTCCCAAGCCAGGCCGACGAGGCAAGGGGCGAGTGCAACACAGTCGCATTTCAGATCCACTGTGCTTGGACTTGGCCAATTTTGCCTTCAGAAAGCTTGCAGCTGGTGATGGCTTATACCCAGTTGCTCCAGCTACATATCGCAGACGTTGGGACCAACTGCTTTCGACTTTGAAGATTCCCAAACATGTGCAGCTTACACCGGGATCCCTGCGAGGAGGTGGTGCTTGCCATTGGTACCATATGTCGGTTCCAATATCCGACATTTTATGGCGGATGCGGCTACGACAGATAGCCACATTAGAGCACTACTTGCAGGAGTCAGCCGCTACAAACATTTTGATGAAACTCCCGAAGCACAGCAGAACCTCAGTACAGAGCAGCGCATCGCTGCTACCTTTCATTGCGCAGAACCTTTTCTCCAAGCAGCTCATTGCACTGAAATAGCCTGCGCAAGCAGCTCATTCTCGCTGTTGGGCGGCTCCGAGGTTTGGATGCTGGCAGCCCTTGGTCAAGCTGCAGGGGATTTTGAAAGCCTGTGTGGCTCCTACATCCTCTACTTCGAGCACCTTGACCTGTCTGTGGGCGCGCGCTTCAGCAGCAATCTTGTCGAGCGCCGTGGGGAAAAGAGATCATGCGTCAAGCAGACAGAGGCCTTTCATATTTATTCATTACACATATGCACAATTGCATTTGCAGTTGCAGTTGCTGCTGTTGCCGTTGTTCGTCACCAAAGCAGCACTGCCAGGCCCTTCGCTGGAGGGCCCTGCGCTAGTGGTTCTCAGCAACGAGCTGTTGCCGCATCTCTGCCTGTGTGTGCGGCAACCTGGCAAGGTCTGGATTTGGGGCTTGGATCATCCCAGCAACTGATGAGTGCAACCATTGTTATAGGGGTTATAAGCCACCTCTGAATTAGGGTGCTTTTTTAGAATTCACTTGCGCTGAGCCAGTTCGCACTTTGGTGCCAAACTAAGTATCATAGGCCCGGTGGTGACTTCAAACTGTGATGACTTATTGTCGTGGAGTCCAAAAGAGCTGAAGTCATGAAAATGACAGGAGTGCAGAATGTTATTTCGCAGGCAATTACTTTCTTATTGAGGGACTTGCGATGCAATTTGCCGACCAGAATCCTGCTTTCAAACAGCCAGTACTACCCGCGGGCTTTGTCAGGAAGTTTCGGACCTAACCCCGATGTACAGGCTGGAACTGAACATGGATAGTTGATCACATTTACCAGCTTGCTACATTTGTCAAGTAGCCAGAGAGCAAGTGTTCCACACTTGTTTTCTAGCTCTACACATCCACATATTTGAGAATACAGATGGTACTGTAATTACTAGATATATTGCATTGTGTAGTATTGTATGTGGACATATATGGACTACATTAACACATGCTTACATATACATCTACATATTTACATGTGTGTGAAAATGCCTGTGCATTGCAGTTGCCAGGTTTCTTGCTATGATAAGAAATAGAAAACATATGCAGTTGACAAGTGTTCCCTGCAAACAGCCTATGCTAGTCGCTTCTATGCCGTGACTCCAGAAGTGTTGACGACTTGGCTGCCAGCTTGATCCGCGCCCGTTCCCGACATGACATTGTGCGGCGGCCATGGAAACCATGTGGGACCACCATCGGATGACAGCACCCAGCTGATTGAGATTCATGTGGTATACCTGAACGGTGATGAAGCATGCGTTGTGAGAGTTGGCCCTTCCACACTAGGAAGCGAAGTAGCTGAGATGAGCTCTATGAAACTTTTACCAAAGAAAGGTGCGAAGCCTACTTTTCACCACCTGGCTTCACCACTCATGATGCAACAGACATTAGAAGACCAAGGGGTCATGGGCAAGATTGCGACATTGTCCTGCACCTACGTTCCAACAGATCTACTTGCAGCCTGGAAATTAGTTAACGGTTTCCAAGTCTCAGAAGGAGAGATTGCACTGGCAGGGGTGACACACATGGAGGCACCATCCATTGATTGCTTGAACCATCTTCCCCAAAGCATGGATACCTTGATTCTCGGCCATGATTCTAACCAAGGCCTGGAGGGTCTCAACTTCCCGAACAACCTGCAAACTCTGACTTTCGGCAATATGTTCAACCAAAGCCTTGCTGGCGTGACCCTGCCGAACAACCTGGCAACTTTGACTTTTGGCAATATGTTCAACCAAAGCTTGGATCGGGTGACTCTACCGAACAAGCTGCAAACCTTGACTTTCGGCAACTGGTTTAATCAGAGCCTCGAGCAGGTGACTTTGCCCAGCAACCTGCAAGCTTTGATTTTTGGCCACGGGTTCAACCAAAGCCTGGATGGGGTGACCCTGCCCAGCATGCTGCAGACTTTGACTTTCGGCAATATGTTCAACCAAAGCCTGGATGGGGTGACCCTGCCGAGCAACCTACAGACTTTGACTTTTGGCACTATGTTCAACCAAAGCCTGGATGGGGTGACCCTGCCGAGCAACCTGCAGACTTTGACTTTCGGCAATATGTTCAACCAAAGCCTGGATGGGGTGACTCTGCCGAGAAACCTGCAAACTTTGACCTTCCGCAACAATTTCAACCAACGCCTAGATCGGGTCACCTTTCCGAGCAACCTGCAAACTTTGACTTTTGGCAATTTGTTTAACCAAAGCCTGAATCGGGTCACGTTACCCAGCAGCTTGCAAACTCTGACTTTTGGTCATGATTTTAACCAAAACCTTGTTAGGGTAACCCTACCGAGCAACCTGCAAACTTTGATTTTTGGCGAGAAGTTCAACCGAAACCTCAATGCGGTGAAATTGCCAATCGACCTGCGAACTCTGACTTTTGGCCATGATTTTAACCAAAGCCTTGCTGGGGTGACTCTACCGAGCGAGCTGCAGACATTGACTTTTGGCACTAGGTTCAACCAAAGCCTGGATCAGGTGACACTGCCGAACCTGCAAATGTTGACTTTCGGCAGCTGTTTCGACCAGAGCCTGCATTTGGTGGGCCTGCGGAGCAACTTGCAAACTTTGACGATTGACGGAGAATTTAGCCAGAAACTGTATGGGCTGAAATTTAACGACCAAGCCTTCATCAACCTGCAAAATTTGATCTTCGGCGATGAGTTCAACCGAAGCCTTGACGGGGTGACCTTGCCGCGCCATGTGCAGACTTTGACTTTCGGAAATCGTTTCAACCAAAGTCTGGATCACCTGACCTTGCCAAGCAACCTGCAAACTTTGACTTTCGGATACCTATTCAACCAAAGTCTGGATCGCGTGACCCTGCCGAACAACCTGCAAACTCTGACTTTCGGCAAAATGTTCAACCAAAGCCTTGCTGGGGTGACCCTGCCGAACAACCTGCAAACTCTGACTTTTGGCCACGATTTTAACCAAAGCCTTGTTAGGGTAACCCTACCGAGAGAGCTGCAAACTTTGACTTTTGGGGAGAAGTTCAACCGAAACCTGAATCAGGTGACCTTGTCAAGAGACCTGCAAACTCTGACTTTTGGCCATGATTTTAACCAAAGCCTGGATCGGGTGACCTTGCCAAACAACCTGCAGACATTGACTTTTGGCCATAATTTTAACCAAAGCCTGGATCGGGTTGCCTTGCCAAACAACCTGCAGACATTGACTTTTGGCCATGATTTTAACCAAAGCCTGGATCGGGTTGCCTTGCCGAGTAACCTGCAAACTTTGACATTTGGTGAGAAGTTCGATAGAAGCCTGGATCAAGTGTCCTTGCCAAGCAGTGTTCATAGCCTTTGTTGCCATTCTTTGTTATTGAGCATTCGGCTGTGATCGGATTTATACAGAAGGTTTGTCACAACCCTCGAATGTGGAGGCCTGGGATATGCATTAAAAATAGACGGTGGCCAGAAAAAGGATACACTGCTTGCGTGATTCTACAGGTCAGGGCCATTAGATTTCTTTCCAACCAAATCAATGTCTGTGTCTGTGTTTATGTGGTTCCTCCTTATTTTCTTTGCAAGGTCATCATGTGAACTGTACAGCAGCCATGATTGGCTTAAGCCTTCCCAAGCGTATTGACTCATTTAGTCACACTATCTCTTCAACATTAGATGACAAGAAGTGCTGCACACACACACACACACGTACACATTTGCACACAAAACATAGCAATGATTTAATGAGAACCATCTTTGAGTTTAGGGGCATATGAGGACATGTTATCACTAGCAATCAAAGCTGGTTGATTTCGCTAACGGGCATTTTTGATCACCACGGTGGTACCCGAAGTCACCGTATGATTTTGAGGAAAGACAGGGAAACCGACCAACCTGGGTGGGTTACAGCCACTAACTTAGATCTTTAATTTTTTGGGATTCCTGAATGATTTTTACCGTATGCCCTCTAAAGTCATTAAACCTTTAGAAAGGGATCTAGTTGGTTGCGTCACCAAGGAAGGTTATAGCTTACTCACTATGGTTATCTCCCCGTTGCATCCATATCCCTAAATAGGTAAACAGCTAAACCGGTCATTTTACCGCTAAATGGCTGTGGGTCAAAACCCTTAGTCCCCCTGGTTCCGCCATCATTAACCATTGGTTTTCCAATCCTCATTATTGGATCCACTACTAGTTAGTTCGTTTCCCACTACCATTGTTATTGGTTGGTTAATTGCTTCACCCATAGCCATATATAGCTGGTATATCCCCTACTATTCTTACTCATTATCCCCTATCATCATCCATTCTTGTTGGTGATTATCCCCTACTATTGTTGCTTATTATACCCAATGGTGAACCATTAACCAATGCCATTGTTGGTTAACTGCTTGGCCCAGCTCGCCCAGCTCGGGAAACCTTCACCAACTCCGTAGGAGCTCCCTGCCTTCTCTCATTGGCTCTCGCGCGTCTACGTCGTGTACCGGGTGGGCTTTCCGTGGCACGGGCTGTTGCGCCATCACTGCAAGCAGGGTACCCGGTGGTTGATTGAGCAGATGTGATAAGTGTCTGAGAAGTGTTGTTTTCGTCCAAGTGTCGCTGAAATGATTCCAAGGATTTTGTAATAAACCGACACACACAATCAGATCACAAAAGCGTCGAACGCATGGGTTTTACAGAGGTTGACATGGGTTTTACATAGTTTTACATAGTTTAACAGAGTTAAACACATGGATTTTGAATAAGCATTGAACATGGATATAGTGATTAATACTTACAACATAGTGGCAAAGAACTGGCTATGGGTCAAAACCCTGTACCCCTTACTATCGTTGGTTGTTATCCCCCATTATTGATGGCTAATATTGACGCATAGCCAACTGTTAAAACATCAAAAAAAGCCGTGGATTTTTTCCATTTGACTCTCTGACTGGGCTCCAGGTGGAGCATCCAGAGCTTCGAGTGGGGGATGTGCTGCTGAAGGTGAAGGACCGGGAGGCGTGGAGGTGTTGCAAGGGGGTCGCCACTGGGCGCTGGCTCCAAGTCATCAGGCTTTCCAGAGGTGCCGTCTGAAGCAGCTATTGGTTGGTTCCAAATGATTTACGTTGGAATGTTTGTTTGGGGGCTTGTATTTTTTCTTTTTTGACGCTGAGAATCTGATGATAATCATGTTTTTTTGGTACTCTTCAGTTTCTTGGGGTAAGTGGTGAATTTTGTTGATAGCAAGGACTTATTGAGAGAAACCACAAGGTTCTTTTGCTTCCATTTTAAGCCTGGTAAAAATCTGAGCCTAATCATTCATGAGACAGTTTTGAACCCTTTTAGAAACCTTGAATGTATTGTAAGTCCACAACAAGTTATTCACCAGTGCAAAAATCGTTAACAGACGTACACTAGTGATGTGAGATCTATATCTTTTTCTGTAAATTACAAGCAATTTCTCGGAAAAAACACATCAGCGATGATATGCTGCCTTATATGTTCTAATAGATCTCCCCTTCTGAACCACTATGAATGAGGAGCCATTTATCACTCAATTGTCTTGACTCAATGATCGCTACTGATTCACCAGAGCTACAAGAGCTATTGATTCACCAGAGCTCACTACTAGTGGCTGGTTATGGCTCAAGGCTAAGCCAATCCATCCCTAACTACGATCTGCTCACTCCAGGCCTCGGCATTGGGACCATTCCAATTGGACGCCTTGCACCTTGGTGGCGTGAGGTCTGGGTAAGAGTTGGGCCCAATGAAATCGCCTGGGTGCAGAGAGGAATGGTAAGTAGTAGTCAATAACAGGGGTACATTAAACATTACGTGCACCACACCCTTGTGGCCCGCGTCAAAACCCGCCTGGTTGGCTCATTGCCACTATGCGATTGTCAACCGAACGCAGAAATTGGCAATCAAGTCAATAGAATTCTGTCTATAGATGGCCTAGTTAGAACATTCTAAGATCCATGTTTTGGAAGGTCTTGAACCCTCGAAACTGACCCAACTTCCGTTGTGAAGACGCCGGCAGCCCCCCAGGGGCCACCACCAACCTGTGCTCCTCCCCAGGCTGAAGGCCTCGGCCGCAACGGAGCTGCACTTCGAACCTGGCAGTCGCGAGGAACGTGAAGTGGTCGCCAGTCTCAGGCGCTGCAGGGGTGGTGAGCTTGGCTGCGCCATGAATTTTTCAACCGGTATCATGACTAGCCATGAATTCACTGCAGGTTACTGGTAGCATTCTACTTTCTGATTGGGGGCTTCTAAGACGTGGAAAAGCTTGAGTTAATGCTTGAGAAGAGTAGATAGCCGACGATTACTTAGCTGGTTAACAGTGGGATTTGGCAAACGAGGCTGCTGAAGAAGCTGGGTCATAGTGGCAATACTTCTTACAATAACAAGGATTGAAAAAGTGGTTACAACTGGTGAGAGTCGGTGAAAAGTCGTTAGCAAACGCTACACTTCGGAGTTCTTGCAGCTGAACGGAGCAACACCTGGTCCCACACCTGGTGACAGGATCCAGGCAGCTTATCACAGATGGCAAGCCTTCAAGAGGCCCCTCCAGGGCTTTGGCAGATTGCATCCCTACAGCTATGATTTTCGTGGGAACCGGCTTTTTTTTTTTTGGGGGGGGGGGGCGCACCGGTGATTCCACATGGTTGCTCAAAACCATTCACCCAAATGAATTGGTTGGCTTTACGGCAAAATGTAATTTCGGTACTCGTTTCAATGAATTCTTGAGACTCAAATCTCTGATCTCTCATGGTCGTTGCAAAGCTTCAGCCTCTGAATTTACAAATGAATCAACATGATATCCGCACTTGCCTTGGGCAAACAATTTGCTAGGGACACCCACCAGCAAAGGGAGATGTGCTCACTAAAGTTTGCGTTACACTTTCCTGGTTGGGACCTTTGCAATTGTGCCTTTGGTATTGGCACCCTGCTGTGGTTCATTTTGTTTGATATCCTAATTCTTGCTCAACAAAGCCACTGCTAGATGGCTACTACAACCATCTATGAATATCTTGAGGATATAATGATATCCATCCTTCAGAACTAAACATAATTTCGGTGGTGACCATCCTTCAAGGACCATCCTTCAAGGATGGTCACCATTAAAACATCAGAAATTATATAATGATGGTCACCATTTCGGTGCAGACAACCGTGGTTTCACCGTCGCCCGAAATGTGCTGTGAGGCGCCAGGCCGATTTCGTGGAGTGCCTTCGGTGCTTGGTGCAGCAGATGGTGCGACCAGCCTTCGATCGACGCCGCGCGCCACGCGCGCCACGCGCCTTGGCGGCCTGTTTCGGCTCAGTCTGGTGGAGTCATTCATGAGGTCATCGCAGAAATCTGACAAGAATGGTTGATTGTGAGTGTCAATGGTTCATAGTGGTTGATGATGATGCTTAGCGTTGGTTAATGATTCCTGATAGTGATGAGTGATGGTGGATTCATGGTGCGGAAGGGTTGATGAATGGCGAGGAAGGGTTGATTGACGTTTAGGAAGGGTTGATTGATCGTTAGATGGGTGTTTCTCAAAATAGGGGACCCCCCAAATCATCCAATATTAATCATTTATAGTAATAAACCAGCTATTTTTGGGGCCCCCTATTTTGAGAAACCAGATGGTTGCTGGTAGATTGATCACAAATCATCAACAGCGGTTGGGGTTTTCGACGCTTCAACCACCCGCTTTTCTTTGGTGGTTGCTGCAGCACACCGAGGCGCTCCATCCTTCAAGGCGACCGGTCGGAGCTCGGCTGTGGAGGGTGAAACGTGCATGGCTAGGCCCGTTATCATCATGTCTCATCATATATGACCGGTTATCATCAAACATATCATCATTTTTATCACCATATGTGCCAGCACATCTCATACATATCATCATACATCATATCATACATATCATCATATCATCATATCATCATATCATCATATATAATATATCATATATCATATATCATATATCATATATCATATCATCGTATATATCATATATTATATATCATATATCATCTATCATCTATCATATATTTATATATCATATATATCATCTATCATATATTTAAATTATACATCTAGCATGGTTTATTACACATCTATCAGCGCTTTTCAGGGCGGGGGGTCGCTTCGGGCTTACTTTTTGGATCGCTTCGGGCTTACTTTTTGGATCGCTTCGGGCGTACTTTTTGGATCGCTTCGGGCTTACTTTTTGGATCGCTTCGGGCGTACTTTTTGGATCGCTTCGGGCACAAAATGATCCTTGTGTGGCGGGCGTGGCAATTCTGCGACTCTTTAGGGTCTCTTTCGAAGCCTCCTACGCGTCAGTCACCTGTCGTTGCCTGTGCCCCCTCACTCTTGTTCGTGGTGGGCGTGCCATGTGGTGCGAATGGAATGTCCTTCCTCCGCTGTTGTCTCTGGCGGGCGTGGCAGTTGGTGCGCATGGGCTATCCTTTCTATACTTGTCAACGTAGTCATCCAACATCGTTGCTGTCTATGTTCCCCACCCCCCCAAAACCCGAAAGGTTGGTGGCCATATGTGAAGGTAATCATCCAAAATCGTTCCCTGTCTATGTTCCCTACCCCCGCAAAACCCTAAAGGATGGTGGCCATATGTGAAGGTAATCATCCAACATCTTAGCCTGTCTATGTTCCCCACCCCCGCAGAACCTTAAAGGTTGGCTGCCGTATGTCAAGGTAGTCATCCAACATCGTAGCCGGTCTATGTTCCCCACCCCCCAAAACCTTAAAGCTTGGTGGCCACAGGTCAAGGTAATCATCCAACATCGTAGCCTGTCTATGTTCCCCACCCCCGCAGAACCTTAAAGGTTGGCTGCCGTATGTCAAGGTAGTCATCCAACATCGTTGCCGGTCTATGTTCCCCACCCCCCAAAACTCTAAAGCTTGGTGGCCACAGGTCAAGGTAATCATCCAACATCGTAGCCTGTCTATGTTCCCCACCCCCGCAGAACCTTAAAGGTTGGCTGCCATATGTCAAGGTAGTCATCCAACATCGTTGCCGGTCTATGTTCCCCACCCCCCCAAAACCCGAAAGGTTGGTGGCCATATGTGAAGGTAATCATCCAACATCGTAGCCTGTCTATGTTCCCCACCCCCGCAAAACCCTAAAGGATGGTGGCCATATGTGAAGGTAATCATCCAACATCTTAGCCTGTCTATGTTCCCCTCCCCCGCAGAACCCTAAAGGTTGGCTGCCATATGTCAAGGTAGTCATCCAACATCGTTGCCGGTCTATGTTCCGCACCCTCCAAAACCCTAAAGGTTGGTGGCCATATGTCAAGGTAGTCATCCAACATCGTAGCCTGGCTATGTTCCCACCCCTCTAAAACCTTAAAGGCTGGTGGCCATATGTCAAGGTAGTCATCCAACATCGTAGCCTGGCTTTGGTCCCCCCTTCTAAAACTTTTAAAGTTGACTGCCATATGTCAAGGTAGTCATCCAACATCGTAGCCTGGCTATGTTCCCCACCCCCACAAAACCCTAAAGGTTGGTGGCCAGGTCAATGTAGTCATCCAACATCGTAGGCTGTCTATGTTCCTACCCCCCCAAAAACCTTAAAGGTTGGTGGCCAAATGCAATTTGCGCCCAAAGTGATCCGAAAAGTGCGCCCAAAGTGACCCCCCGACACCTCCGGCGGTCAATGTGCGCCCAAAGTGATCCTAAATGTGCGCCTAAAGTGACCCCAGAAAGGTCTGGTTAGACTTGCGCCCAAAGTGATCCAAAAAATGCGCCCGCCAGGAGGCCACAGGTTCCGTAGCCGTGCGGGAACGTCGCAAGCTCCGCGCCACGGGCGATGGAAGTTTTCGGCTTTGGAAGGCGAGTGGTGGGTTTTCGGCTCAGCGAAACAAGGATGAGTTGGCCACGTGCTACGGAGTTTCTAATTATGATGTGGGGGATTTCTCCCTAGTAGTTATTATATGGTAAAATCTTATTATCATTCCCCAGTAATGAGTTTCTAACAATACGTTGGGGATTTATATGGTACCAAATGATTAAAATCGAGTAATCGAGTAATACCTAATTTATGATGTTGTTTCTAACCGTATATGGCTGATAATAATGAGTAATGGTTGATAATCACCAACAACCATGGTTAAACAACTCTTACATGATGGTTTCTCGAACCATAGTGGACCCCAACGTTTTGGCTTGGCTTATTCCTATTAATGGCTAATATTGGATGAGAACTGGGGTATCCCTATTTCGAGAGACACCCATATACGTATGTAGTTTTTTGGTATACACGCATATATACATATGATACATATATGATACATATGATACATATATGAATCAATGTTTGGAGTAAATGAATAGATAAATAATTTCATATATTATACATGTTAGTTGTTTTGAATAATCAACGATCCATTTTGGGGGTACCTGTTCTGAGAAACGCCAATATAGGTAGATAGGTAGATAGATAGATAGAGAGATAGATAGATAGATAGATAGATTAGATTAGATTAGATTAGATTAGATTAGATTAGATAGATAGATGGAAAGATAGATGGGTAGATAGAAAGATAGAGAGATAGGTAGCTAGATAGCTAGATAGCTAGATAGCTAGATAGCTAGCTAGCTAGGTAGGTAGATAGATAAATAGATAGATAGATAGATAGAAGAAATGAAATTCTGGACAGGGTACGTATGAATATGGTTAACGCAATCAGAGTTATCCCTAGCTAGTCCATGGTTCTTATGGCATGATGTGGTTATCCCGAGCAATAGGCTGGATATCACGAATCACAGAGGCTGCTGGTTGATGAAAGAGATGCAGGTTACAATGCCCCCCGGTGACAACGCAACCTATCAATCACTTCGGGGGTGGAAGGCTGCTGCCGGGTAGGTTTAACGGATGGTCCAGCTCATCACCGTCATTCTTGTGCAGTTCGTTTATTAAATGGTGGTTACACATTATCAGTCATTTTTGGGATGGTCTGTAAGCATATCACAACTATATGATAACCATATCATGTTTATACCATGTCTATCTCATCACTACATCATAAGTATCTCAGAAGTATAGGACAATTACCAGATCACAACCATATCATGATAGACTCCTAGCCATGTCATATCATGATATACTCAGAACACAACCATTCTCTATTCAACTAAGTAAAACTGCTTACCACTTTGATCATGGCTCATTACCATGATAGTCTACTAGGTAGACTCCTAACATAACCAACTGGGGGGTACCACTCTGACCCATTCTCCGCCCATTGAACGGTGCTCCTGCGTCGTGGTCCCAGGACGGCCTGGTCTTCTCTTTGCGGCGCAGCAGTGGCTACCGCAGCGGTCTGCGTCGTGGGGATCGATTGGAGCGAGTGCAACGGTGGCTGGGCGAGGAGATGATGAGTGGATGATGAGTTAGATGTGTTAAGCTGGTGAATCAGCTGGGATGATGAGTGGATGATGGGTTAGTTGGCTGATGCATAAGCTGGATAATGATAGTAAATGATGATTGGATGATGATTAAGATGGGTAGGTTGGCTGGTGAATCAGCTGGAGAATAAACTGGTGAATGATAAGTGAGTAAGCTGGTTGGCAAGATGATAAGCTGGTTAACAAGATGCAGCTTGATGATTAAGCTGGACAATCATGGTGAATGATTCGCAAACAAGATGGTAAATATCAGTTGATGGATGGTTTGTAGAATGGTTCATGAAGGTTGACGATGAACAGGCTGGGTTTTTGATGGCGAATGATTGGATGCTAAGCTGCTTGTGGCGGAGAGCCAGCCATTCCAGGAGGACATAGTGGGATTGTCGATGCTCAACCGCTACGGTGGGTGTTTGGGTGAGTTGAAGTGGAACTTACCTGGGTTCTGGATGTATCAACTACGTCACCTGACAGGGAAGCGAGCCGGACATTCAGCTCTCATATGGTGGTTTCTCAAGCCATAGGGGTACCCCCAAATCATCCATTAATAGTCATTCATAGTAATAAACCAGCTATTTTTTGGGCCCCCTATTTTGAGAAACCACCATATTTACCTTAAGCATGAAATTTTGACTGAACTCGGTGAAACTTGGATCCAGGATGATCCAGGGTTTACTATTTGACTCGGGGAGATCTTTCTGGTAGACACAAGTGGCAATCACTTAAATCCTTGAGAGTCAATCTGAAAGATGTTTGCGGTGGAGTATAGACGGGTATATCACCAGCATATCTCTTTGATTCAGTTTTTGTTCTTGGATATCTAAGATGCTGTTGTTGTTGTTGTTGTTGCTGTTGCTGTTGCTGTTGCTGTTGCTGTTGCTGTTGCTGTTATTGTTGTTGTTGTTGCTGCTGCTGCTGCTGCTGTTGTTGTTGTTGTTGTTGTTGTTGTTGTTGTTGCTGTTGTTGCTGTTGCTGTTGCTGTGGTTGCAGGGAGTATTGCTGTTGATTTTGGTGTTCAGGTGATCTATACCTCAACGTCAGCACTAACCAAGCTTGCCCCTGGGGCAATCCTTAGGTCTGCCCAAGGGTGGCTGCAAGCTGAAGCGCAAGACTCACCGGCCACGGACCAAGACATTTTGCGATGGGTAACCTCCAGTCGTCACGGAGATTGACTAGAAATTGAGCCATGAAAACAAGTCCTGGTTGGTTAAGCATGGTGAACCAGGGTTAGGGGGATAAGTGGTTGGTGAATTTGTTGGTTGGCAGTGGTTAATCTGCTGGGTTACTTTCTGGGGGATGACTGGTCGATACCACGACCAACTGAGGGCCAGGTGAACCCTGGCTGATCAGTTTGGAGGCTGCCTTCCTTTCCGCTTCTCTTCTAGCTGGTTTTAAGCTAGAAAAAAACATGAGGTTTCTCATGGATATTGTTCTAGCTGGTTTGTCCCTTCCTCCAAAAATCGAGTTATCTCCAAGTACCCGTGGTTTCAAGCTGTTTGACGTTGTTTCACAACAAGTAGCTCCTCGAACCTGCCGGGCCCAACGGTAAGTCGCAGCTGGCAAGGCCTTGATCAACATGTGGCAACTACCGAGCTCCACCGATCTGGACCTGGTCTTCCTGGCAGGTGATGAGGCGAGGCGACTGCCAGCAGCCGTCCGTTGAGCCAAGCAGCTGTGGGGGATTTGAACAATGGCATGGTTCATGCTTAAGACAGGTTGTGATAATGATCAAACATAGTGATAGTGGTTACATGTGGTTACTGTACAGCTTTTTGGCAATCGAGCTTCTTGTAGCTAGTTAACGGTGTCATTGATGGTGGTTAATGGCTGGCGCGACTCGCCATGGCTTATTCACAGCAGGATAGTAACCTGCACTACGCAGGCTTGATCTATGGATACCCTGTGAACCAGGTACCCCTGCGTCTGGTTGTTGCTGTTGTAGTTCGCAAACTATCCAGGATGGCTGACTGATGACTGGACCACCAACAGATTGAGGTCGTGCACAGCTGATCGGTTGGTAAACAGACCAAACATGGCACCGATAGTTGAGGGTTAGTGGACACTTGATGGTTCATCTCCTGGAACATGGTGGTTTCTTAGTAGGGGTACCCCCAATTATCATCCAGTTAACCCATTGATAGAAACTCCAAGCAAATCAACTTGGGGTACCCCACACCGAGCAACACCCACATGGTCACCAAAAGGAGACCAGCGATTAGCGACCCAGGAGGATCAAGAGCTGGCTGCTGTGGGGGAGCGCAGGGGGACATGGGGGGAGGTTGCCTTACTGAGATCGTCATGTCCCATATCACTGGTACAATGATGCCTATGAGGAACTAGCAAGATATCAGCTTTGGGCTTCAGAAGAAAAAGCAACAGCGAATCTGCCGAACGGTTTACGGTGTCAGTGCGAAGCCTTCCAGCGCAATGGTTGCTTGTTGATATGCTGTTGATCGTATGGGGGCTTTGATCAGTGGACAGGATGCAGAATAGTTGCATCTGCCGGATGCATTTGTAGAAATGTATATATGCATGGTTGTTTTTGCTATTGCTTGGAGCTTGCGTAGAGCAAGCAATGTGTTGCAAAATCATATGGCCAAAATGGTTCACCATTTTGGCTCAAGTTTGGTTGGGTGCCCACTTTGGTTGAGAAAAAGCTTTAGGCTAGACCGCACCCTTCAAACTATCGCAATGGCGACCTCTTCGACTCCTGAGATGCCCGAAGCGGCAGCGGAGTTGCCCACTGATGTGGAGATGGTGGATTTCCCCGAAGTTGACACCGTGGCTTCCTTTGAGATGCTGGAAATTCCGGAGGAGGACATGCAGGCAGCACAGGATCTTGCGGCACAGCAGACCAAAGATGATGAAGTTGCCAGCCTGACATTGGCGGGCAGAGACCCTGCTGAGTTCGAACTGTGCGAACCTGTCTCCAGGGAGGCATTGGATGGACAACTGGCCTCCCTCACTGAGCTCATGGCCCAGTTGCAGACCAAGGATGATAAGGCGTGCCAGACTCCGCGCAGCACGGAGGATGTCCCTATGGAAACTGCTGGTGGCACGGTTCTGGGCGTGGTTCCTACCTCACTGTCGGCGTCTTTGCGGGCGGATGGTGTGCTTGCGGGCTCTGCCCCTCCTCC
>VSDK01009162.1:498938-534162 GCA_009767595.1 Symbiodinium kawagutii | reverse complement strand
CAACTCTACTGGGGTAGGCTCGCAGCACTTCTACTTCGCCTCGTTTACCACATCTTCCCCCAGGTGGACTGGGGCTTCGTCTTCGTTGACGACTTTTGTTGGCTCCTTCGCCAAACCACATCGGGGACGATGGCGACGGCCATTCTGGCCACTCTCATTGCATTGGGAACACCTCTCAGCTGGAAGAAAACCCACTTGGCTGAGATCAACACATGGCTTGGCTTTGTGGTTCACCCGAACATTCCCCAGGTTCAAATGGCGGCTCCGAAACATGTCATTGTCATGGAGCTCCTCACCCAACTCATCGAAGACAAGGTGTTCACTGCCAAGGAGATCGAGAAAGCTTTGGGCCGGATCCAGTGGGCCACTGCAGTTTGCCCATTGACCAAGAGCTTGATGCAACCCTTTTGGGCCTGGAAGATGGCTGTCACGAGCTCAGGTCGACCGCCAAAGTTCGTCCGGCTCTTGGCTCTCTTGCTCCAACACCTGTTTACCAGACCATACAAGCAACTCTCCCCCTACTTACCCAAGAGCACGTGGTGGGGGTGCAGTGATGCAAGTGCCTCCTCGGAAGGCCAGGCCTTCATTGGGGGCTGGCTTTCCAGCCAACCTGACCCTGGTAAGGACACTGTTTGGTGGTTCCACATGGAGATCACGCCCCAGGAATTCCCCTGGGCCTTTAAAGAAGGGGATCCCAAGAAGCGGATTGCAGCTTTAGAGCTCTTTGCCACCTTGATCCTTTGCCACTCCATGCTTGACCACCAAGGCCAGACTACATCCCATGTTCGTCTGCCGGTTGGCAGTGACAACCAAGGTAATGTCTTTGCTCTCCTGAACATGGCTTCCAAGAAGCCCCATACAGCCGTCCTCCTCATGGAGCTCATCTTGACATTGCACACCTCCGGCAGCTCCCTTGCCCCATCTCATGTTCCTCGTGAACTCAATCAATGGGCAGATGAACTCACACACACCGACTTTGTGGGCTTCAATTCCTCTCTCCGCATCGATGTGAAGGCATACTTGGCAAAACTTTTGCTCGTCCCACGACTACGACCTGATGGCCAAGTAGATTTCACCGATTCCTCCACCCAAAACCCCGGAACCGGGTTCGGTGGAATGTCCTGTTTCCCTTGGTTGAGGCCCCTATCAGGAGCCTCTGGCCCTGAGAAAGGGGCCGACCAAAAGTTTTGTACAGGATAGGTGGGAATCTCGACCTGGCACACACACTAGGTCAGGCGGGATACCAAAACTTTTGGAACATAAAACCTGCAAGGCAGGTGTTCAAAACCCAGACACAAGGGAACCAGGACAAACTGGCACCAATCCACTGCGAAAGGAAAAGAGAAGGAAGGATTGGTGCATAGAGTCTGTCCTGATGTCAGTCAACTCTCTCTTTCTTGATCTGACATTTTTTCACACTTACATACATATCTATATATAATATATACGCGTTTTTGGTGGGCTGTTTCTCTACCCCTTTCGGCTGTTTAGGTAGTCCCCAGCTCATCCCAGCTCGCCATATTGGATGTCCATGGTCAGCCAGGGCAAGAAGGGCCTCACCAATGAGTCGAGACTTTCCTTTGATGCAGCCTATGACTTTGTGACGTACGTGCGAGAGAGGAGGGGGTCGAACTTGGAAGATCCACAGCAGGTCGTGAATGATCAACCATAGCAAGTAGCTAAGCATAACCTTCTGGTTGTTCACTTTGGCAATGGAGAATCCAGTACTTATGAGGATTTGTGCACGGATGATGGTGATGTCCGATCGCTGGGTTTGAGGCTAATTGAACCAGCATGAATCTTTGGTCAGTGTTGAATTCGCCATGTACTACGAGAGTAGATTTTTCACTTCGTGGTAATGGTCCCTCGTGGCTATGGCACTGGCTCTCAGTGATGTTGCACTTAAACTTGTACCCAGTTTCTGGACCCCCCCAACAATGGTGGTTGATGATGACTGATGATGAGCAGCACCGGTTAATGGTGGTAAATCGTGCCGAACGGGACTAATGAGTGTTGACAACGATGGGTACTTCCGTGGTCAATCGTAGGGTGCATCCAGCAGGAAAATGCACCGAAGAGCTACTTGGTGTACGACGAAGGTGGTTCAAATTTTTACACATCTCATTTCCACAGGGGAAAAGTACGTTCATGTACAAAGATATAATATGATGTTATATGTATGTATATGATATACATATATACCGAGAACGTTGGCCGGTCTCACACACGTGCTTTTTCTTGAGACGCCGTCCCAGAGAGTGCGTATGCCGTAATATGGTGGTAGAAAATCATGAAAACCACAGCAACAAGTCCTTCATTCAACTTTGCTGGGAAAATCGCGCGATGCTCAGCACCCACTGGGTGCTTTTGGACATATGGCTGTGTGTCAAAACCCCGAGTCCCCCTGGTTCCCCATCATGAACCATTGTTTTCCCTATGAAATCATTGGTTAGTATCCCCCATGAAATTGGTTGGTTAAAGCCTTGATCCGGTTGCTCGCCATGTTTCATGGAGGCATTTTCGCGCCATGGCTTGAACGTGCGCAGGAACGGCTTCACGGAAGCGGAGAAGGAAGAGTTTCTGAAGACTTTCGATCACTTTCGTGACCTGCCGAGCGCTGTTGCTGGAGATTGCTGGCTGTTGGCTGCTCCCATGGATGAGATGATTACTTATGATAAGTTGGCATGTGATTACTAATGGTTGATAGTTAGACTTACTTGATGGTTACTTAAAACCTTTATTGACCATTGTTGACCATTATTGACCAGCATTCGCAGCGTTGATACATGTGCTACACATTTGCCAGTGACTTTCAGGTATTGATGCATTGGGATGCCACCCACCCTGGTTGACAAGCGCCCTGGGGTTGTCCGCTACAGCGGAGCTCGAGGCAAGTCCAATGCAGAGATGCCAACGCTTCAGGCGGGCACGGGGCCGTTGCCCTCTGCAAGGTCACGTCAACATAGAGATATTACAACGCGTATTTGTCTGGTTGGTGGCTTTGAACATTTTTTATTTTCCCTAGTATTTATAAACAAATTGTTGGTTGACTAATATTTTTCATAGGGGTTGAAACCACCAACGAGTTGTATATGTCTCTATATTTTTAGATATGCACATGATATATGAATGCATCCACATAACATATCATACATGCACATTCATGAGGTATATATATATATGATTATATATATGTGTATGTATACATGCTGCATCGGATAGCATACCTACACATACCAAATCGCCAATTCCTGGTTTATCAATAGATGATGTCCCTGGCTCCTGGATGCTTATTAGCACCGCAAAAACCGAGCACGTCTTCATTGTCAGAGGAAAACCATCCAGTGCCAAAGATTCTATGGCAAGATTTGACGTTTGAGGATGAAAGAATTCCTCGCCAGCTGGGTTTCAATGGTTTCTATTACCTCTGGGGGATGTCAACCATCATGAGCGAAACAGGATGTGTTGCATCAACGATAGGATATGGGTACATTCCCAAATTGTCGTCCCCAAATGGTGAGGCTTCCCTGCGAAACAGGATCATAGCTCGGAATGGATTGGGGATACCACAATACATTGATACACCGCGTGAAGGCGCACAGAGAAATTGTGCCACAGTATTGACCATTGTTGGTACCACTGACGAAGCATGATTCAGTACTTGGTTAATCGAGGCTTAAGGATTGAATCGATAAATAAATACAAAGTATTGAAAGTGACAGTAAATCGAGGCTTTCCAATATTTCCAGAATATGTAGTGTAGGAATCAATCAAGAAACAAGAAAATAAACCATTCGATTACCAGCAGGATTCAACCAATTCTCCACGGTTCCTGTAAGGAACTAACCATTGGCTACGAGTAGTGAATCATCAATTCCTGATGGCAAGCGCATGGATCGCAGATGCGATGTGAGATCGACTGTGACTGATCCCCTCGCACCGATACAAAACATATGATAACATGATGGTTGAATCATGGTATATGATGCAATAGATTATGGTTATAAGATCATGGTATAAAATGATGGTATAGACCATCACTAGAAAAATCATGGTATAAAATCATGAAACCGTGGTCAATGATGGGTGAGAATGGTTACATACTTGCTAGAGGTTGGTAAAACATGATAAAACGATTGTTGAAAACCAGCGGTAATCAACAATAGCGTTACAGGACTTACCTGGTCCAAGCATGGCTGTTTTTTTGTGGGTGGATGGATTGCAGGGACACACATTTTTTTCTCGATAACATTTTCTGTTGGTTCGGTATAGAGACTTGATACCAAAGTAGAGGCGTACACTTTTCTTGATACCACACATCTAGGTACTGCAGTATGGTCAACCACGTCAATTACATAGCCTATTCTTAACCATCAGTAGTCATATGTCACGATTAATCCTTGCAATGCTGATTGTCAAGCGTCACCATTGACCCTTGTCACTATATACTGATCACCCGTCATGAACCTTAAGAAATAGCCATCACCAATGATCCTTACCAAGAATTATCATGGTCATTGTTGCAATGAATTTACCATTCTTAAGCATATTATTACATCATTCATCACGACTAATCATCAACACCCAGTATTAACCAGTATCCACCCAGCAGCCAGTCTTCACCAATATCAACGATCATCATTGTTGCTGACGAAGAATGGTTTACCATGATCATCACGGTGAGCTATCTTTGTTACAATCACGAGTGAAGAATGTTAACCAGTGTCTTCACCAATCATCGTTACCTTTCAAACACCACAGCGGTTTACCATGGCTATATGGTGGTTTCTCAACATCGAGGACCCCCCAAAAATGGATGTTTCATTACTATAAATGGTTAATTGATATTGGATGATTTGGGATACTCCTATGGCTTGAGAAACACCCATTTGGGTAAACCCATACTATAAATGGTTGATACAATAGATGGTTGAAAAAGAGTGAGTCGGGGTACCTCCATTCTAAGAAACACCCATATGGTGGTTTCTCAAAATAGGGGTACCCCCAAATCATCCAATATCAACCATCTATATGATCATAAACCAAGCATTGTTGGGGTACCCGCATCTTAAGAAACACCCATTTGATGGATGATAGATGGTTAAGTTATGGATAAATGATGGCTAATGGCTACCGGTGGTTCAGAACGATGGTTGATGGATGGATCATCGATGATCAAGATGTGTTAATATCAACCATCTAATTAAGTGGTTAATGGTAAAGTGATGGTTAATGGTGGTTCATAATGATAATGCTAGTAGATGGTCAATGGTGGATCACTGTTCTCACTCGCAGTGATGATTAGTCGTGATCTTGGTCTAACCGTTATCTTGACGGAGTTGGGTTGACGGAGTATCATCGTTAGCTTGATGGAGTCGTGTGGCAGGTGATGGAGCTCCTGTCTTGGCAGGGCTTCAAAAATCGCGTGGAGGACAAATCGCCGCTGTTGCGGTTGAGATGAGACCCGAAATGGCGAGCTGGGTCAAGGCATTAACCAACCAAAAATAGCTGGTTAATGGTTGATCATAGGGGATGAGAAGTAACAATTACAGGGGATATATACCAACTATATGGCTATGGGTCAAGCAGTTAACCAACCAATTATTGGGGATAAGTTCACCAACCATTTCAAAGGTAAAACAATGGTAATTAATGAGGGATTTTTTTCTCAAGTCAAAGGGATTTATATGGCTAATAATAGAGATTAATAGGTGATAATCGCCAACAACAAGGGTTAAACAAGTACTATATATGGTGGTTTCTAAAGTCAAAGGGATACCCCAAGTTATCATCCAATGTTAATCATTAGTAATAAACCAGCCATAACTTTGGGGGTTCCCGGTTTTGAGAAACCCCAAATGATGTGGAAATCAGCAGATGTGTGGTTAAACACACCATCAAAGAAGATAAATACCTTCGTATAGAACACTATACACACACACATATATATATATATACATATATGTAGATATATTTATATATATATATGACAGAGACGCAAACCACATGTATAAAAACACCCATGAAGAACATATATACATAGGACACGTGGTTGATACACAGTTGATACACGGTGAACTTGTTCATAGACCAAGAAATCTCAGTGCGGGCTGGTACCGCACGGTAGGGAGAACCATAGGATCTGTCCTAACCGGTTGGGATGCTAAAGGTTTACATTAGCCAGCTGCATTGAGGCAGACGCGTCAGAAAGGACAGTGACCAACATGGCCAGTCCGCTGTCCAACTGTTGGTTCATCATTCAACATTGGGTTCAACCAACAGTTTCTGTGTCCAGTTGCTCCGCGTTTCTGCATGGTTGATTCACAGCCACGAATTGATTTGGCTGTGGGTCAAAACCCCATACCCCTGGTTCCCCTATCATTAACCATTGTTTTCCTTATAGGTTGTTGGTCATTATCCCGGTTGGTTAATATTGACCCATAGCCATTTCAAGAACTTGTTGCTTCTCAAGTTCATGAGTGGCACCTCCAGTTAGACTCGCAACCTAAGTAGCTGATCGTCATAGCACAAGTGGCACCTTGGTTCCAACGGCTGGCTCGTTCCTTGTGCAGGGGCCAACACTCGTCCCTGGTGTCCCCAGGATGTCTGGAAGATGGTTCAGCAGGTGGACTTCAATGGGAATGGCACCATGGTATCTTGGCACTGCTGTTGGCCATGGCACCCTCGGGTGCACCCAGTGGTGGTGAAGGTCAGTGGTTGATAGTTATGAAAGTTGATAGCAGGGGTTGATAGCAGGGGTTGATAGCAGGGATTTTCCCATGTTTCATGATTAACCATGACGGATGATGACCCATTTGCCTTTCGAATTGGTTCGTGACAGTTGATAGTGGTATGCTTGAGAATGATATGGTTCGCCATACCCCACAGGTAACAATAGCTGAATATCGTGGTCAATGACAGTCAACCTGTTGTTAATCATGGCTAGTTACCAGGGGATAGTCATGGGAATCAGTGACAGCAAGTGTTTTCTCAGTTGTCAGGGCTATACTGGCAATAGCTCACCCTGGTTCTCCCTGGCGGCGGTTCTCGACCATGGAACCACTGATCCATCTGGCAGGATGCCACTGAGTACCTCCGATTGATGCGCTTGCAGAAGGAGGTGAAGTTGGCAGCATACCGAAAGGTCTACCAGACGCCTGACGCCATGGGGACGGTCGCTGGGGGCAGCCCAACACGACACCCCAAGACTTGGTCAACAGCTGGTTCGACCACTATTCACCGTTGGTTTCCCTATGAAATGGTTGATTATTATCTCAAGAAAATTGCTTGGTTAAAGCCTTGACCCATAGCCCATCGGTTGGTAAAGTTAACTTGGTAAACCAACAGCTCGACATGGTGGGAAGTGTTGTTGGCTTGAGCTGATGGCTGGGTGATGTTTCTGGCGATGTCGTCCAGGAAACGCTGGGTTGGCGTGCCCTGTATCCCTCAGCCGTTCACAGCCCCGAAATGACCAGTGAATAGTCGAACTGTTGGGCTTGCACTGCGGTGCGCGAAGCAACTATGGCAGTGACAAACTACTAGTGCTAGGCATGTCAATGTTCCAGGGAATAAATCGGATTGGATCTTCAAGCTTTATGTTGGGATGCTCATCGACCTGATTAACCCAGCTCGCCAGATGTCAGTTGGACTTCGTGTAAGTTCAACGGTAAGGTCCTGGTGGGACATCATGCACTTCTTGGGCTTACGCCCATTGATAGGCCGCGGGTTTTCGCTTCATCATGGGTTGACATTAGAAGATATGGATGAGTTCACGAATGGTTTCAATATCCGTTGCTTCAAAGAGTTCGGTGCAGCCAAGATAGCTCAGTTGGTGTACAACCAGGGTATCTCTAGTTCTGGTAGATCCAGCTACAGTTGGGTGGCTACCAACTTATAACTGGGGGGTACGACTCCTTGCTCGTTCTTTCAGGGTTGGGACCCAGGGTTGGTCTGAGATGATCAGCCATGAGCCAGGGTAAGTTGTGTTGCCATCATTAGCTATGTCTAGTCATTATGAGTCATCATTTACGCTGGCCATAGTAGCAGCCATCATTTCAACCATCGTTTCAATCATTATTTCAACCATTATGAACGGTAGTTAACCATAACGATAGTGAACCATATTCAGCATATGAGTAGATAGCTAATCACAACGATAGTTAATGATGATCAGATAGTTAACCATTATATTATGATGAAGTCATTAATGATTGTATTTACCATTATCTCAACTCCATAGCAGGAATAATGGATAAACTTAAGCATTAATGGTTACATTATCCATAATAAGATTATCCGTATATGGTTAACCCACTATCCATCATTAGTGGTAACCAGTAACTTCTTAAGGATAGTCAATAAATATCAATATTACTATCATAACGATCATGAATGAGTTAACTCATTAATCAGACTAAGCATACAGATTAACCATTTTCAACCAATTATCAGCCATATTCATAACCATAGATTGCATACTGTTATATAAACAATCACATCAACTCATACTGACTATTCACATTACAAACCAGATTGTATCAATTTAATGACAACAGTCTCCACAGAGTTACCCATTAACCAGTATATGAACTTATTGCCCATATTATTGACGCAATAAGCCATAGTAACCAAATGAAGCATAGAGGTAAACCACATGAATGATACTCAGATACAATATTATTCATATTCCCATTATAATTGAGCCAACAGTGTTTCATTAATATAATCTGAGTTTCATTAATATAATGGTAAGCCACAGTTGATGACTCCATGTGCTAACTGTAGTGAGGTTGACCACTGCTACTGATTATAACCCTTATAAAACCATAAAAAACCATATAAAAACCATTAAACAACCACCAGATGAACCATATGAGTTGACGTCCAAGATTTCTCGTTCGCATGGGAGTCCGAGGCGTCGTGAGTTGGGCAGCAAGGCGATCACCAAGGATCTGCTGAGCCTTGGCAAGGGCGGCACGCGGAAGTCTTGCCGTGGGCGGCGGCGCAGGTTGGTTGAACTTGTGGGCGAAGAATGGGAAGATGAGGATGGTTCAGGTTGGTTAATGTTGGCTTATGTTGATTTATGTTGGTTTATGTTAGTTAATTTATGATTAGTGATGGGAAATGTAATGTCAGTTGGTTGATGGTTGATGACAAGGAATTGATACTTGTGGTTTCAGGTCATAGTTGGAGTTGGTTTGTGATTGTGAATGATGATTCAGGTTGGTTAGCAGCCAAGATGTGTTCCCACGTGGTGGCTAATATGGGTTGGTTACTCAGGTGTCTCGCCATGGGAAGTCGATGGGGAACCCAGGAAAGAAGCCTTTCACGAAGCTGACCTACATACACCACCTCGTCACTTGTCAACTGCAAAGCTGTCGTTGCGGTGGTGGTGGCGGTGGTGGCGGTGGTGTTGTTGGTGGTGGTGGTGGTGGTGGTGGTGGTGGAATTGCAATTCTCCGTTGCCAGCAGATTATCTTTGAACAATTGGTTGTTTCCTTGTGCACCAATACCGTGTTCCTTTGGACAATGAGAACGATGAGCTTGATGTGGAGTAATTTTAACGATGGGGAAGAACCATCGTCAATAGTTTTTTATTAGCCAATGATGAGCCGTCATAAACCAAGTCGAGTTCGTCCGGTGATTGGTCACGATTACCGCAGCATGGCTTTTAGACAATGCCGAAAAAACCTCGTGTTTCCAAACCGCGGTTCATGTGCCTTTCCCCAAATAATCGATGGTTTCCTCGAAAAAAAGGTCCCCTTTGCCTTGGCATGGCCTTGCCGCCCATGGTTGGCCTTACCACCCCATGGTTTCATGGCCACCCATGGCACCAGGCTTCACCGATTCCCTGCCAGGTCTTGTAGAAGATGCTTTTCTCAGCTGCATCTCTGAGCAGGGCCAGGTCTCCTCAGGCGTTGGGAACGGGTGAGCCATGGGTGGTGAAGGGATTCGTCCACCCACCAACCATGCTTAAGAAGCATAGTAAATATATGTAAATGGCCAACAATGAGGTGAAGACTTGCCTCGTTGTTGGCTATTTGCTATGGTTCTATCCCAGGGAATCCCGTTTCATTGAAGTAAGCACCTCTATTCACTAGCGAATCAACCAGCACTGGTGACCACCATTTTTGAGAGGAAAATATGTGATGCAACTGAACCTGCTTCGAGGGAGTCTCGTCGCTTCATGCCAACCGTAGTGGTTTCCCGTGATCCAAACCGTCAAAATTGCGGAGGATTCGAGTAACTGTCCTGCGTAGGGGAGAAGAACGCTTGAAAAAAGTATCAACTATTTTCAACGAAATCGAACCATCATTTAACCATCAAATAAAAGAGTATCAACCATCATTTACCCCGCAAACAATGCTCGCACTGCAGCTCCAACTTGCAGTCATCCTTCCGCCTCTATGCTGTGTCCCGCTAACTCCAAGCAAATGAGTTTTGTGAGGGGCTGGCGTTTCAATTTTCATCAGTAAGCAGGATCCAGTTTCATGCCATTTGAAAGCAGATTCATCATGCAGAATTAGTGTAAAACACCAGACTGTATATCTATATCTATATCTATATCTATATTTATATCTATATCTATATACACATATAGATATAGATTGTATATATATATATATATATATATGCAGATATCTGTTTATATTCACTTTTATATTTATATATAAATGTATGTATATATAGTATATCATATCAAAAATCACGTACACATTATGTATATGTTTGCAATGATCGTATTGCCAGGATGTCAGTTTGGACAGCTGTCCTTTCAAGTTCCGCTCTCCAGGCATCTCCTGGGATGTCTGGGTCCGTGCGGCGGAGCAAGTTCGAAAGCTCATCCCCGTGGAGAACCGGAAGCAGGCGCCGGGGCGCTGGAACTGCCCATGGCTATGGGACATGTGAGCTTTCAAAGGAATCAAATGAAAAAAATCCAAGGGCTTAAGCTGTAGTCACATGTGCTGCTTCATGCTGGACATGTGTGAAGAATGATGGTTATAATGGTTCTCAAATGGTGAGTCAACATGAAAGAGTAGTCAAGAAATGGAGGTATTGATTATAATCATCCCAGTTGTAACAAATGAAGAGCCACAGGTGATTCGTGCAGCCGTGTTAAACACCCGCCGTTGCCGATGTGTGTTTGTTGGCAGAAGTTTGGTGCCTGAATCCTTCTGCAAGTTTGGTGCTTTGCAACTGTGCTGAAAATTTGTTGGCATTTGGCAAACATGCAGTGAAACCACCTATTAGCTTGGCGAGGCATAGCCACTTGTGCTTGGTATATCCGGATTATTTTCTTGGTCATTACCCCCCTGTAGGAATCATTTGTTGACTACCGTCAACAGTTTTTCACGTGTAGCCATTGATGAAGCATTTTCAACCATTCTCAGCCATTGAGCAAGCGCTGTTGGCTTTTTGGTTGGTTCTCCGTTTTGGTGCGTTTTCAACCGTTCACCGACCATTGATAAAGCCATTCTCACATGCTATTGCAGACCACTAAGCAACCAAAAAGAATAACAACTGTAGAAATGCTATATGTGACCCCATATTTTCTTGACCATTTTCTTAATCACTAAGCAACCAAGATTGTGAACCCGCGGATTGTCGACCATACTTTTTAACGAAGTTTGTTTCAAATCACAACCTTTAAGGAGCCAACCATATGTTTTAAACCATATTTTGTAATGATTTTAAACTGCTTTAGTTTGAATCTTTAATGGTTTAAAATGTTTGAAAATGTTCAACCCTATTTTGTTATTGAAATGTTTGTCCAATGGTTAAACCTTTGTTGACCACTGCAAGCCACCCCTTGGGCCCTTGGGTGCCGGAAGTCAGTACAGGCCACCTTCACGGACACGGAACTCCAGCAACTCAGGCGGCTGGTGATCTTCCAGCCGTAGTAGGTTGCCCTCCTTCAGTCACCCATGGATTCTGAAGCTAGCCCTCCTTGCCCTCATTCAGGTTGCCCTCCTTGCCCCAGCCTTCGGATTCCGAAGTTTTCGGGGCATGTTCCACCTTTGCAGCTTCAGCGATTTTCTGTGAAACCGCCATGATCGGTAGTTTCGCAAGTTTCTATTGGGTTTGAATCACATATTTGAGACAGGAACCAGGAAGCCCAATCGTTGTTGAGCCCTTTCCGTGGCTTTCTGGATGACAAGAAGTTGTTTTTCTTCCTCGCTCCAGGAAGGGTTCTGGCGTTCTCACAAAGTGCTCCACAGGGAACTTTTTGGAACCACATCAAATCATCAAATCGACTGATCATGGGATTTGGAGAGTGTCCATCATGATGGTCGGGATCCAAAGAGGTGTCACCCTATCCACTTTGGTGATCATTTTGGACACTAAGGGTCATGTTCTTGGATGATCTTGGATGATCATCCCACTTGGTAACTGCTTAGTGACCATGGTTAGTAAGGTATTTATCAACGATATAGCCCCCTTAGCAATCATTTTGGACACTAAGGCTGTCGTGTTTGGTGTACAACATGGCTTATGACCTCGGCTCGTCCATCGCTTCGCCAGGACAGCCTTCGATTTGCAAAGTTCCGAGGGCTACATCTCCAAGGGCCAGCTGTTGTGGATGCTGGCAGAGTCAGGGATGCCGGTCAACAAGGCCACGCGGACCACGTGCCGTCAGAGTTGCGCCCAGGTCATAGGTCCATCGTGGTCCACCCGCTTTAAGCGATTTTTTGGGATGCGAAGGGTTTGACCATCTGGTTCGATATCTGGATTTTCCAAAAGATGCGTTGTTTGTAGATTCGTTGAAAAAAATAGGGGAACAGACCCATATTTGACCAACTGAATCGCCACTTTGCTGATTTCATATTCATGAAATCACCTTCGGGCACACCACTGAAGCTGTGGCAGTTGTCTGGTGACGGGTCATTCATGATCATTGAGCATCATTAGCAAGGATTCAATCAAAACCATCAGCAACGATCAACAACCCGAAGACCATCGACACAGACTCGCCATCCATGATTCAGCGCCATTCGGGGTATAAACTGCGGTAGTCAAGAACTACCGTCACTTTTTAAGACTGAAACTGCCTGCGTCATGAACCGAGGCTACAGCATCAACCACCATTATAAGGCCACTAATTGACACCATTGACACAAGTTAAGGATGATTAACATCAGCTGATGTTGACACAATTAAAAGGCCATTAATTAACCACTGCAGCTGATGTTAAGCATCTTCAGCTGTTAATCCTTGTGCTTAAAATCAGCAGCAGTTCTCCGCTTCCAGCGAGGCCAGTGGTCGCCGTGACTTGTACCTGAGCCTGGATCGTGCCAGAAGGAAAGCGTCACCTGGCCGCCTGTGGGGAGAGAGCCGCGTGGATTTCACGAACACGACCTGCGCGTGTGAATTGTTTCATGGTGAATGAGAAATCAATGTTATGAGTAATTTTGATAACAATACATAACTATGGTAAAAGTGACTATTATGATGTTTAACTATCGAGTTGCATGGCAATCATCATTACGAAATTACGAAATTGGTACTTGTTTAACAGTGATAGCTCCATGATATTATGGTACTTGGCGACGTAATATGTATAATGACTTATGATCCTGAGCGTAAACTCTCCGATCAAAGTAGGATAAGTTAGAACCCTTCGGCCACAAGTCGCTTGTTCAACGTGGTTCCGTGCTCGTTCGTTGGCTAGGACCGTTGCATTACATCTGGGGCTCCAGGCATCGTGAGGCCTAGGGATTCGTATGGTGAACTGAGGCTCGATGCCGGGGTCGCCGAGGAGGTGGGAGGGTGGGTCCGTACGAAATCACTCAAGATCTGGTGGTTTCTCAAGCCAGTTTGGGAACTCCCCAAAATGGTTTGTTTAGTACTATGAAGGGTTTATAAAGATGATTTAGGGCCCATTTTGAGGAAACAACACATGAAGACTGCACTTTGAGTGATGTCGCCATGGCGGATTGAGTGTGGCTTTTATGGCTAGAAGCTCGACCGCTGCTGGAAGCGTCTATCCTGGTTCATCCATTCCTATCAAGGATCGTGAGCCTGCCTACTTCATGTTCAGGGCACGAGGGGCTATGTTCGATGAACTATTGAAGGAGGAGGATCACCAATCGTTAATCATTGCTACTCACCAGATATTTTATCATTGTTATCCATCATGCTTAATTATTTAATCATTCTTATCAATCATTGACACCTGTCAAAATCATTGCCATCAACCATTTTTGGAGCTTGTTCTGTTATCAGCCATTATCAACCCCATTTGCACGGTTGGCCCCCAGGGACCAAACTTTCGCTGCCACAGGAAGTCGGAAACATCGGCAGCCCACGGATTCGTTTCTTCCCCGTGGTCCATTTGGTGCGTGCCTATCTGAAGAATTTGCACCAGAAAGTTTTGGAGACCTGACAGCAGTGGCAAACATGGCTCAAGAGTGAAACCATGTTGCTGTCCACTCCGATGGTGCCCCCCCGCTGTTTGGTGTATCCAAAATGGCTGGGGGTTCCAGCTTCATCAACTGGGGGCTACGTTTAGCGTTTGGATGATGACTGTGGATCAGCATATGTTTCGTTGGGTGCGCGGGTACCAGAATCATGTGGTATGTGGGGGTTTCTCAAAATAGCCGACCCCCCCAAATACTTGGCTACTATAAATGACTAGTTTGGATAATGGGGGTGCCCCTATGGCTTGAGAAACCCCCAGGTTCCTCTACCATTGGCTGTGATCAGCAGATGACCACTCATCAGCCATGATTGGCTATCAATTGTCATTATCAACCAGTATTGATGATCTCTGACATCAAATCACCATCAGTACTCGTTGATGACCACTAGTCTTGATCGATTAATGACCACTATGAATCGCTAATTCGGCACCACAGCTGCACCACCTTTCTGATTTGGAATGCCATGTCTGGTCATGTCATCCTAAGCAATCAGAATGATGAATCGATCCCAAGGAAATCACTCTGGTTGAAACTGTAAACCTATTGGAATTCAAACCACAACCAACCATTTCCACGCTTCGTAAACTAATGGTAATTATGGCTAGAAATGGTTGTGCACTGGTCAATGACGCACCTCCAGTCGAGCGATACGGTTAATCAGGGTTAACTATGGTTAATAATAATGGTTAAGCATATGGATTCACACTGACAAGTTCCTGAAAGACCAATAGTATAGTTCTTGGTTTGCCGTTCATTGGCAAGGAATCTTTTGAAATCAAACCTATTGGACTTCATAATAATAATAATTGCTTCTATTGAATCAATTACTGTACTCTTCAAACGAATAGTCTTTTCAATCTGTTAAAATCAATTACTGGACTTCTTTGCCCTTGTCATCAGCATCAACTAACGCATCCTATTATGAATTCCTCATTGTTGACCATTGCGCCCTCATTGGTGACAATGCATCAACATTAGCATTAATTGAACATGATCAAACCATGATTTCTCATGAGACAGATGGGTGTTTCTCGAGATTGGGGACCCCCCAAACCATCCTTTGTGAATCTTTTTTAGTGATAAGCCAACAATTCTCTTGGGTTCCTTATTTTGAGAAGCTACCAAATCAATCATCAACAGTTCATTAGCCTACTGTAAATCAAACCACGCTTCCCCTCGCTGGTCATACCATGTCACAGATGGGACTGTTTGATTCGCTAGTGATTTGTGCTTCCCGCGTTTTCTGTGCGTTTTCTCAAAGCAAAGACCTCATTATCGACCATTCTGAACTATGAAGAAATATTGGCCATCATGAATCCATGAATCAACAATCATTAGCCATCATGAATCCATGAATGAACAATCACTGACCAATATTGGCAAAGCATCAGCCACCGAACGGATCCTACGCAAGGAGCGTGAGGAAGCAGCGATGAGGTCAGAGATCTGGGCGGTGGGCGGTCACGGGCGGTAACGGGCGGTAACGGGTAATGATCGTGGTTCATGAGGCGCGACAACATGGCAAGCTGGGTCAAGCAGTTAACCAACAATCATGGTGGATAAGTTCAGCAACAATTTCATAGGGAAAACAAGCCGATTAATGATGGGGGAACCAGGGGGACTAAGGGTTTTGACCGACTGCCATATGATATTTGGCACTCTGACAAACATGAAATACCATGAATATGATATTTGTTAATCAAACAGTATGACCATTAGCATGATAGTCATTGTGATAACCATGAATGTAATCAATACTGATTGACATAGCCTTTAAAAAAAAGCCTGTTATCAACTAATACAGCCATCAACATGGTATTTCTTAATCAACCCTATTAATGCAGCTTGATATAATAGTATGACTCGACCATTAGTATCATAACCATTACTGTAACCAATAGTCAATATATAACAGAACCACCCATATCACCATACATATGATGATATACTATAATCGTACCATTATTTATATATTTTCTGTAAAATTATAATCAAACCATAAATATGATAACCAAAAATGAATACAGATAATAACCATGATATTCATAACCATGATATTCATAACCATGAAATATTTGATGATATATCATGGTTATCCATATGTCATCAAATATACTGGTTACTTATAGCTCATAACCATCGCTCGCTCACCGTTACTACAGCCGGTCATGTTCACCCGACCGCCGGGCACGCGCGAAAAGCGTGCCACGCGCGGCTCAGGGCTGTCCGCTTCTCCTCGACCGAAGTCATGGAGCTTCGACATCTCTTCGAACGCGAGGCCAACGCGGGGCGCCGTGGCGCGACGTGACGAGCACCCCGTGGAGTGCTGTGGACGTTGTGGTGGGGGGATAGGTTGGTTAAGGTTGGTTAAGGTTGACTGGGCTTAATTAAGGTTAATTGAGGTTGGCTGGCTGAGGTTTGATTGAGAAGCAGCAATGATAGAAGGGTTTGAGCTCATATCATAGGGATAGAATGGAACGTAACCACTAAGGAAGTGCTCGATCAGTCTATGCTTCCGCATTGGAAGTACCCAAACTGATCATTTTGTATGTCAGCCATGGTGGTACTTCCAAGCGGTCTAAGTTATTGCAGCAATATGGTTGTTGCTTGAAACATATTCATCATCCTCATTCTCCTCCTCCTCCTCCTCATCATCATCATCATCATCATCATGATTCATCATTCATCATTCATCGTTCATCATTCATCATCATCATTCATCATTCATCATTCATCAGTCATCATTCATCACTCATCAGTCATCATTCATGATTCATCATTCATCATTCATCAGTCATCAGTCACCATTCATCATTCATCATTCATGATTTATGATTTATGATTCATCATTCATCAGTCATCAGTCATCAGTCATCAGTCACCATTCATCATTCATCATTCATGATTTATGATTTATGATTCATCATTCATCAGTCATCAGTCATCAGTCATCAGTCACCATTCATCATTCATCATTCATGATTTATGATTTATGATTCATCATTCATCAGTCATCAGTCATCAGTCATCAGTCACCATTCATCATTCATCATTCATGATTTATGATTTATGATTCATCATTCATCAGTCATCAGTCATCAGTCATCAGTCACCATTCATCATTCATCATTCATGATTTATGATTTATGATTCATCATTCATCAGTCATCAGTCATCAGTCATCAGTCACCATTCATCATTCATCATTCATGATTTATGATTTATGATTCATCATTCATCAGTCATCAGTCATCAGTCATCAGTCACCATTCATCATTCATCATTCATGATTTATGATTTATGATTCATCATTCATCAGTCATCAGTCATCAGTCATCAGTCACCATTCATCATTCATCATTCATGATTTATGATTTATGATTCATCATTCATCAGTCATCAGTCATCAGTCATCAGTCACCATTCATCATTCATCATTCATCATTCATCATTCATCATTCATCAGGCATCATCATTACATGACTCCTTTATGAAGACCCATGTTTTTCCGCTGTTTTACCTGCCATTTCTGGACAACTCGGACGTCGCTTGGAGGCGCAAGAGTGTATCAAGGAGGAGCAGCACGACAAGGAGGCAGCCATGGCAACAGGATGGGCTACCCTTCACGGGTAGCAAAGTCACAACCAGGGCAACTGCTAGGGGCACCAACTGCTAGGGCAACCACTAAGGGCAACGACTAAGGGTAAGTACTAGGGGTGCCTACTAGGGGTAACTACTAAGGTTAACTACTGGGGTAGGTGAAGATCCATGGGGTATCAGCTTGTTTGAACATAACCAGGGTAGCAGATGTGATATAACGATCCGCAACAGTGGGTAGCAACAAATCTCACCATGGTATGTGGAAGTCATGTGGGGAGACGACAAGATTTTTTGGTACAGCGTGGGGAACATTGACCACATAAGATGTCGGTCAATACCAGACGAGTAGCTCAGACATTCTCACTGGGGTTGATGGTACAATTTCTAGGAAACCCAATTGTTTTACCACCAAACATAGCGGTTTCCTACGGTTTCCTATGCTTTTTGCATGGATTCCCATGGTTTCAACAACCAAATCTCGGGCTTTCCCACATCAGTCACATCAACAGCTCGCTGAAGCGGAAATCATGGTACAACCATGGTTGCTAATTATGGATCAGAGGAGTGATGAACCATGGTTATTGGGGTTCTAAGCCATCCCATGGGTAGATAACTTCCAGAAATGTTCCCCAAGGTATCAATGATTGGGAGGGAAACTAACTATGAGCTACACCATGGACCCCAAGTGATATGCAAAATGGTCCTTCTATCTGCTGGACCCTGTTGCTGACAAGCCACGAATTCTCCAAGCCATCAACTCTGAGATTGTTGATTCAGTGCAGCAAGTGGCATCCAGCACATACCAACATATCAGTAGCTAAGCAAACACATAGCAGTGTAGTTTGGGTTGGTTATGTGGCCCCCTAGGCACGAGTTGCTTCAGAAGCCATTTGAGGATAGTTACGTCCAGCATAACTGGTCGTCGCCTGACTTGTAGCCAAAGTTCATCGAGCTATTTTTTGCTAATAGCTTTTCACTGGTAGTTTCCTGCATCTATACTTACAAGATCATCCTTACAACCTTACTATCTTACATTGATCATCTATACTTATCTTACAACCTTGCATTACCAAAATGTCTATAGATCCCAAGGGAACTGATAGCCACCTGACCACCCCAAGCAGTTGGCCTCAGCCCGAGCCCACCACCGTCGGAACAGGGCGATGATCCAATGAGACGCAGCTTGGGTCTGGTGATTCGAATCCTGGGTACCTGGGCGCGGGTGGAAGGTGCGCTGGCAACGGATTGGGTGGGGGGTGCCCCTAAGCCATTGATGGTGCCCCTGAAGCTGTAGGATGGTTGATTACTACCTGCTGTATGGAGTGATTTTTCATGACTTGGATGATTTGAACATGTTGAGGTATGTGGGGAATTCTCAACATTCTACGCGGGATTATTGTGGTTGATAATTGGGATGATCAGCGGTAAGAATGGATATCATAATTGATTCGACAACTTCTATATGGGGGAGTCTCACAATTGGGTTCATGAGACGGGTTGATGGTGTTGGCTTACAACGGATGATCCTGATTCATTATTCTTCATCATATGCGGGTTTCTCAAGCCAATAGGGGACACTCCAAAGCCATGGTTGGTTTATTACTATAAAGGGTTAAGAAACTGGATGATTGGGGCGTTCCCCTATTTTGAGAAACACAACCACAAAGCTACAATGGTGGTTTGTGGTAGTGGTTCATGGTAGCCATATAGGCCCCCGATTGTGGTGGATTATGGTGGATTATGGATGAATGTCACTAGTACATACTAATACCATGTACCTTTTGGTAAACAAACCTGGAAGCTAAAAAACATGTTTTGTAGGTAAAACCATTCTAAACGGTGAATCTTGCCCCTGAGTCACATGAGTTTGCCAGAGTGTAATGGTGAGGGGTCACAACCCGAGACCTGCACACGTGGGTACCGTTCAAGGTTGCCCAAGAGTTTTTTGGTACGTACCGTATTAGCAATGGAGGAAGCAATTTCTTAAATATATCAGATTACATGTGGATATTGGGTGTTGTGTACTCGGCTTGTTTTTGGGCGATATTTTGATATTTCGCTTGATATTGGAAGTTATATGATGCGTGTATGTGATGTCGTTGTTGGCCATTGTCCAGGGGATTTTTGATGTATCACCCCACTTTTTGGGTATGTGAAGTAGACTGCACTCTTTTTGGGTTGATGTTTATGTCATTTATTCTTGGTCCAAAGTCATGTATGCAAATGAGAGAGAACCAATCGTGTGCGGCACTTTCCAAGAGCTCAGCAATGTGCACAGCCAATCCATGACCAGTCTGAGTTTGCGGAAGTGGCTTCGCTTAGGTCAAGAAGCTCGGGTACCAATCAGCAAAGTCATTCTGATGACAGCTCGCATTGGTGCTCGCATCAAGATTTCCCAAAAAGAGGTGCCATGGCTGGTGATTCACTGCAAGGTGAGATTCGCAGTGAGATTTGAATCGAGTGGTTCGACGGTTGACGATAGTCGACGGTCAAGGTCATTGGTCGATGCAAAAGATTGCAGTGGACCATTCTATAGTTACTAACCACAGGTCCCATATAGTTCCTTATGACGTCAATCACTATAGCTCCTATCACAATAGTCCTTATAACTTATAACCTTATCATCATCTTAGTTATCACTATACTTATGGTTAATCCCACTATAGTTATGGTTATAACCACTATAGCAGTTCCTTGCTAACCTTACAACCATGGTAGTCACTATAGTCCCTTACAACCTTATCAGATAGCGATTACCATGGTTATCCCATAACATTCATGGTAAACCATCTATGGTTACCCCGTACATAAGCCATCTATGGTCACTAGACCATACCTTAATACGGCTGTGGGTCAAAACCCTGTACCCTTGGTTCCCCTATCATTAACCATTGTTTTCCTTATAGTTTGTTGGTTATTAACCACCATTATTGGCAGGTTAATATTGACCCATAGCCATGTATAGCTGGTATATATCCCCCACTATTGTTACTTATTATCCCCTTTTATCAACCATTAACCATTAGTTGGTTGGTCAACTGCTTACCTCACAGATGGTTCACCTCTTCTCACCGTCGCCCTGAGGAGCTGTACTTCAAGCTCCGCGAACTTTGCGTCCAGGATCCGGGTGAAACGCATCGAGGCATCGATTTTCCGTGCTTCCTCCAGCTCATGCCACGGGCTTAGCACCGGCGCAGCACCGGATGAGCGTTTCGGAACACGGGCCGTGCGGATGTTGGTAGCAACATATGGCTATGGGTCGACATTAGCCATGAATAATGGGGGGTAATGACGAACAACACTAGGGAAAACAATGGTTAATGATAGCCAACATAGTCACCATTGCATATTGAAGATGAATTACATGCAAGTACTATCAACTGCTACCAGCATATCAAACGTGAATGAAGCAACATATCGACCAGGAAATGAACAACATATACACCATGAGATGACCGGCAGATATGACCATCAGCAACATCCCGCAGCTGAGGCAATGGATGTTGGACTGCAACTTTGGGGATATCAACTCAGCAGCCGAACGATCCATGAAGGGCAGCTGAGAGGCTGCAGCGATTCGCGTCGCGAAGGATAGGCAGCTTGCCAGTAGGTTTTTGGTCACTGCTTTATCTATACAGATGTGCTATATATGACATATATATATATATATATAAATATAAATATACATAAATGTGTGTATTTACATCTCTACATGCATTCAAGGTGTTTGTTTTATCATGAAGGCTGTTATTCTGACTCTTGCCATTATCATTGTTTTATACCATTACTATCATTTATGGTTCTTATATACTTATATATTACTTTTTGTCTATTTGTTTCCACTTGTCGCAAGCGCGGAACTTGGTCGAACAAGTTCCAGACCTGAAAGCTTAGCAGCGGCTCCGTAAAAGAGGGGGCTGTTCCAGGGCCCCTTTGGACGTCCAAGACATCCAAAGGGCAGAGATGGCACGGTCTGAGCTGGCGAGTCTGATGAAGTTGATGAAATTCACGAAGCTCAACTGCTGGTGATCGAGGTATCATGGACTGCTCTCTTTTTTGGTTCCATCTTGATTCGTTTGATTAGTGAGGTAACCATGAACTTCTTGATTCTTACTTTGGCTGGAAAATGAACTATGCAGGCTTTGTAGTGAGGCCAGTTTGCAATATCTGAATCACATGACCTCAAGTCATGTCACCCTGCCAAACGAGATTGATGGAATATAAATTCACCAAGAATCAGCGGCTGTTTCTGCTCGATACGAGTCTCATTTGAGCTAGCCACCAGTCCCTGTCAACATAATCTGGCCTCCCTCAGCACAAAGTGAGTATGGAAAGGCTTTGATTACATAATCGTATCAGTTGAATTTGCTTCATCTTTTGCGACCAAATCTGCCAGTCAGATCTTTTCCAGGTGCGTTTTGCAACACCTGGACCTAAGCAAAAGGCCGAGCCCGAGATCTCGAGCTCGCACGGCATAGCACGCACTGGGGGATCTGCCACGAAGTGGGAGTCCCAGCTCGCCATGAAGTGGGATTTCTGCTTACAACTTGAATGTTGGGCCTATACGCAGGACAAAACACGAGAATTACTAATAGGGGTGGGAGGAGATATGAAAGGATAAAGTGGTGAGGGAGTTCCTCCATCAGCAGTACTTATCCATTACAGGGAAGAAAATTAAGCAGCATGATCTTCAGTGCCATTGTGTGTATGTTCTTTGTTGAGCGGTTGATTTATTCCCAGTAAAACAAGAACCGTAGCACACATCCAGAACAGCGGTTATTCCCAAAATTTCACTCTTTTGTGCTGTCATGTTCAGTCGGCCTATTTTGGTCCCGACAAGTGAGTATTATTCTCAGAAGTGGACCACAGCAATTCTTGACACTGACTAACCCCTGAAGACCATAAGCAGGGATCATTATCAATTTTCATGAAAGGCCCATTGGCGAGTAACCAAGCACCATTATGGCAGAAGCTCTTTTAACCACGAAGAAAAGTTGCTGCTTCTGCTGCTCCTTGAGAAGCAAAGAAAAGCGTGCGCGAAACTTCAGGTTTCGTGGGTGTTCTCATCCCTTTTGGTGGTTGTAGACGGTTGTGGGTCATGCTGCAGTTCGCTGCTTTAGCACATCCAGCTGAATCCTCGGATGCGAAGTACCCCAATTGGGTGATGAGGACGGGTTGTTAATTGGATGCAAGCTTAGACAGGCCATGAAGCAGAAAATTAAGCAGTATCATTACCCATTGGTAACCATTCGCCACCATGGCAAAACTGCTGCGTTAGCAATGCAAAAAAAAAAATGAACCATCAGCGGCATAGCAATTTTTTCGTTGTGACCTTTCAAGCTTGGCCCAAAGGCGAAAAATAGCACATGCGATGGTGATGGTGAATGGCCCGGAGAATAGCCGTGGCAAATGTTAAGAAATACGTTGTCGATGATGGTTAATGCTTAATCATCGTCGTTGCAAACAAGAGTCGCAGGAAGAATGATACAAACATGAGACAGCAAACGGCATGCCGAACCAATGGCAAGCAACTGCAAATGAAGCTCAAACGAATGGCAAGATGGCATCTGTGAAGCGCATGAACTTGGCAGACTGAAAAGAAGTATTTGGACACATCCCTGACCGCAACCAGGTCGATACAGCAGCGGTTGTGAAAAAGTCGTAGGGAATGGTCCAATAACAATAACAATAACATCCACAATTCACCAGAACTTTGCTCAATGTCAATAACAATAACATCCACAATTCTCCATATTTATTGACCAATGTCGACCTTTAACAATGAACTCACCCTAGCCACAACCAGCCATCCACTACCTAACCACTGCCGCCATGCATCCGGCCCCCGTAGCAGCGGCAGCAGCAGCTGGAGCCTTCCTCGCTATGGATCGCCTCCTGAAGTGAAGGCACGGCAGCTGCATTGCTCCACGGATGGTCCCATCGCAGGTGAGATCTATGTGACTTTTGCGGCCTAGAGATCATGGTTTGTGTTTAATCTTCTATATGTTGTGGATAGCCTCCAACAGTAACTATATAAATGTATATACAGTATATCGTATTTAGTTTATATATATGGTCACGCACACACACATATGTATATATAATGAATATATAAATGTATAAATGCATATGATGTTTAGCTCACGGGTATTATGTCGGGTCCCGGAAAACATTTGAGGTTCCATGGCTATGCGTCAAGCCTTCCAAAAAGCGATAGTAGTGAATCCATCCCAAGAGCCTGGTACGTAGTTTGGTCAGCAACAGCCAGGGGTGTAGAGTAGTCAGCAGTGTGTATAAAATTATGCTTATAGGAACCTATGGGGGTTTCTCAGAATGTTGGACCCCAAAATGGTTGGTTTATGGCTATGAATGGTCAATCATGGATGATTAGGGGGTACCCCTATTTTGAGAAACCACCACATATATTCATCCATAGGCTTTTGAATGCTTCGTGATGCGTAATGATGATTGAGTTTGCGATTGATCATGGCTATAGTTACAGCATATGCTTATATATACCCATATGTGCCAGACAACGGCTATGCCATTATTAATCTATTGGTATTTCGTATTAACCTTTGTTGACCATATCTATCTCAGCGATTATCTGATTTGGTGAATAATGGCAATATGCTTAATGATGGTTGACTATGGCTATTTCATATGCTTTACATGTAAGTTTACTACTGCATACACTTGCGATAAAACCATACCACGTGCTAAACAAAACCAGGTTTAGTATATTCTGATTAGTATTCGTTGATATGCAGTAATATAATGATCTAGCCCACACTATGTCGAAATCAATCATTTATCATGTGTAATCATAATATGCTTGATAAGGTTGAAATTTGTTGGTGTCCTAAAGATTTAGCCAGCAGGGCTGGAAGGTACGGTTTTTTGATTGAAATAGGTCGATCGTGTCATTCGTGTAGTGTTGCTAAAACCAATGTTAGCAAAGACTCACTGTGAAACATGGTGAATAACCCGATTGATATATATATATATAATGGTTATTATTAGTCTCTAGATTCTACTATTGACAACAATTCTGCTAGACCCACTTGGGTTTCTTTTGCCGATTAGCACCATCTACATACAATAAAATCTCTGTATGTAGTGTAAGTTCATTTAGATATACCCTTAACATACACATATGCTCGTCCATAGGTGCAGATTGGTTGTTATCCAAACATTCCTAGCCACACGTACATCATCTATGAACCACTATATCATTTTGTTAACCAACAACAAACATGTTGGTGTCGACTATTGCTTTTTCGTTGGTGACAATCGTCCATCGTTGACCACCATGGCCACTACTTCCCATCATTGACAACCCCACTTTATCAATCATAGCTCACCACCAGACCACCAGTGGCTTCCATTCACCGTTCCAAATTATACACCTGGTGCAATCAACCATCATCAATGGAAACCAATGGAAACCCATCATCAACCATCATCAACCATCATCAACCATCATCAATCATCAAGGTGGTACTCATCCATCATCAATCGTCATCCGCCACCCACGTCACACGCATCACCTCTCGGCGCCGGAACGAGGAGCACGGTCGGTTACACGTGGTCGCCACGGTCAGCGACCTGCGACGAGCTCTCAAGGTGGCCAACGAACACCGGGTGCACAAAGGCACCATGGCACCGTGTCACCGGCCCGGTGGGGTGACCCCGGTGGTGGCACATGGGTGGTGATGTTGGTTGGTGGTGAGCTGGGGATGACTTGGGGGACTTGGTGGTGAAATGATGGTTGGGTGGTAGATATATGCTTTATACATGTTTGTGAGTAGGTCGATGGTGTTGAATGCTGGTGAAGTATGGTGAAGACCTGCCATTTTTTGTGATTTTTCGCGGGGCACCTCAGCTATGTCGAGTGTCGACATGGACCATTCTTCCAAGGGGCACCCTGTTGGCAACGCAGGTTCACTCCGAATCAGGGATGCGTTGCCAACCGGACAGTGATGAGTGATATTCACTGAACTTTTTTGCGATGTTGCTCTTGAGATCTTTTGAGTATATGGGGGTATCCAAATCCCCAAGCATCCCAAGTTATGGACTTTGTACATAAGAAAACGAGCAGAAACTTGGGGATAACAAGGGTACCGCCGTTCAAGGACCGCATTGGTTGGCTGGTTGTGACGAAACGTTTTGTGGCCTACACTTGGGAAATTGTTGCACACCAAGCATTCAGTTTTTCAATCAGAGCATCAACAAAGAAACATTGGCTGGTTGGTGGTTGGGAGCAGTTGTGGGAGCCAGGAGTTCCCAGAGCTAGCCCTTTATAAAGGGGGAAGGGGGAGCCAGGCCAGGAGCTACCAGGAGTGCCCTAACCAATTGGTAGGTGGCTCTCTCCAGGCGAGGATGAAGATGCGCTGGGCTCACATCACCCTGCGCAGGACGCCGGAACGCGCGCGATGTCAGCATCCCAAGCGGGGCATTGAGAAATTGGTTGGTGGGAATGATAGAGATTGACAGGGAATGATCGCTTTAAACGTGTGCATCTGTCTGGTACATCAGCGCGTAGTGGTTGATGAGCGCGTGATGTTGGGCCCTCCTTGAGCCTGTTTGACCCTATGTGGGGCTCAAGTGGGGTGAAGTTGGTGGCACGTTGGGCCCGGATTGGAACCGTTGACACGTGTTCATCAGGCGCTCTAGCACGCAGTGCTTGATGCACAGGTGCTCTTGGGCCCTCGTTGGGCCTATTAGGCCTTATGTGGGGTTTAAGTGATCTAAGTTGGTGGTACATTGGACCTAGATTACATGTCTTGGCTCGCTGATGCTATCCTTGTTCGTGTCTCCGTGGATGCTTCTTTGGCGCCCGTTCTTTTTCCACTTATTTGCTGAAACCTGCCACAACTAGAATTTTGATAATCACATAAGTAAAAAAGACGCGCCCCCCACCTTTTGCCATTATGCGATTTTTGCAATAGCCACAGCACAGCAGATCCAATGCCAATGGAAAACGGTCAGCAGGAGCAGGGGGATGTGAAAGGGACTGGGAGAGAGAGAGAGATTGCTGCTGATATGTTCCATGCTCGTTAGTGATTGGCCGGTCTATCTTGTATTTCAGTAATACTTCTACCGTTTTGCTATTGGGTTCTCCGGGCCCACCTTGTTCTTAGCAGGGATTGATGAGGAATAATAGGGATTAACATGGAAGGATAGGGATTAAGAGTGAATATCGATCCCCTGGGATTCCAACAACTAGCTGGTTCGAAAAATCCGTAACTACCAGCTGGTTTCACTAAGTGGTTCAATCTGCCAGAAAACATCAACTACCACAAGGTTTCTTCGCGATGGTGCCCTACTTTCATCGACGGTGGTGAATATGTTGCGTGTTGATGGGTTAATTCCAGATGACAACAATCACAAAGATAAGAACATGTTGCTTGTTGATGGAAAAATTACAGTTGACAACAATCACAAAAGACAAGAACAGCAGGACATCGAAGAGATAGTTGCCAACAAGGATATAGCATCATCAGCCCTAAAAGAGTCATTGGCAATTTAGCCTGCACGCGCCCTTTCATGTGCCGAAGATATTCAGTAAATCTCCCTTCTCGAGGGAACTATCATAGCCCTTGTGAACGTTGGTCTTGTCATCGGCGGATTCGTCGACACCACGGCAATGCAACCACGGGACACAGCGACGCTCTGTCTAGATTTGTTGACTTGTAGAGCGGATTTGATAGCAGAGTTATTTTCACCAGAAATCCGCCCTTGTTGTCAGAAGTATCAGATAGATTATGTTTGCCGTCCATAGAGATATCTTTACGTAAGAGTTGCATGTTTCTTGGCGACTATGGCATACTTTTTACTATACATATCTGATACGCAGACCTGTTGTAACCCTGGCAACATTCCCAATAGAGTCCTTACCAATGGGGTAACAGAAACGTGTCTCAAGTGGGGCTGCCCGGTGTGTGTAGCATCGCTGACAGGCTGATGTTGGTCAATCATAGTGACATCCTGATTAAGAATGAGTGATAGTTAGTCCAAGACAGTGCTATGGCAACAGTGAGAACTAACACTGAGTGCTGGTGCTAGTTAACAATGATAATGCCGCACAATACTGCTTAATTAAGAATGATACACGGCTCAAGACTGGCTTGTATTGATAAAATTTGCCTGTGATAAACCCTAGTCTTGATGATGGTTACCATTTTTTTATGGTTAATGGATCATGTTTGATCATGTGGGGTCGTCCAGAAATGGTTTTCCCCCGAAACTGGTAGTTTCCCTACACACTTGACGGACTGGTGCAGCGCTGAGCGATCTCGCTGAACGCTACGCCGTTTTGGCGAGCGTGAGGAAAAACCTCGTGAAACAAATTCCTAATTGATCCAATGGACACCGCTCACATTGGGTGCCTCAATTTGAGGACTTTTCATTGCCTGAAGAATGTTTCTGCGTTTTTTGATTTTTACTCTTCAAGTTTTGATAGTGTTGAGGCCTATAGTCAAGCCACTCCCAAGCACGACCAGCATCTGTCATGATGCCATCTTCTGCCATTATCTGTCCCGAAAAAGAAGAATTCACATGAAGAAGCTTGGTGAGTTTTGGGCAACCCTTCATTTTGATATCCTGAGTAATGAAATACTCATTGAGGATGCTCACAACAGTGGCAAGTCGTGGGAGCCGGGCACGTCCCTTGACCCCACTGTTGCGGGATTGTCGTTCATAGAAATGAGGAAGAGAGGTCTGCGTAACACGTTCACCTGGAAACAATTTTTCAGAAGTCAAGGTTTCCAATGCTCCAACAGCACTGGTAAAAGCAGTCACCTCCTTCCCCAAACTTTCGTGAAGAGGCAGCCATGGTTTAATGGTAGGAGACTGCCAAGCTAGCGGTTTTTGAGAGACTTTGACAGGAGTTATAAACCAGTGGTTATTTGAAAGATATCAAAATCTCCACCCATTGAGTACAATCTGAACTGGTCATATCCCATTCAAGTTGGCGAAGGAAATCATACAGGGCTGCATTATATGTGGCTCCCCATGCCGATCTACGCAATGCAATACTGCCACACTCTCGAGTTAACTACCCATATCCAAGGTGATGGACTGGTCAGGTAGGGCTGAGGGAGACCCTGTAGAGGCTGTAGTTTGAGGACCCTCCGTCTTGATGTTCGCAAAGACTGTTCCTATGGCATACATCTGATCATAGAGTTGTCGCCAATGCAGCCTGGTCTTATTATATTTCATGTTGACACTATCACGAGTGCTGAGAAACTGGGGCAAGTCATGGTCTAAAACCGTTCTGGCAACTTTATCCACTAACTATTTCCTACAGTCGATATGCAAGTTCATGGTCTGAGTGTTGAATGTCCTGATGACTCTTGACCACAGTTAGTGAATAGATCGTTGGGATGGTTCCCAACTGTGATATGCTTGGGTCATCATTTCCCGGAGATCCTGATGAGGCTCATTGACATATTTCAAAAATTGGTAGTCTGGGGCAGTGATCTGGTCAAACATATTTTTGGCATAATCACTGTCTAAGGTTAATCAAAATGCTGGATCGACTGCAAAATTAACACTACGCATAAACTTCCGCTCTGTGAATATTTTGTTCTCCAGGAAGTTTGTTAGTGTAAATGACAGAAAAACTATCATTGGAGAAATGTCGATCTGCAATGGCCTGTCTGCGATGTTGCGCACATGCAAATGTATCTACGAGAATGGCAAGGGAGGCATCTCGGGCGACACCCGCACTGATAGCTGATCCATCCGACCATAGCCAAACCGGATTGTGGCAGTCAGATGGAATCTGTTTGAGTGTTTTTATTCCGGTCTGCATTGAAGCATCCTTGCCCACTTATCAACATCAGCAACAACGGGTGGAATAGGAAAATGGATCTGGGCAGGGGTCAATTTCGCAAATGCGTCACATCAATTTCCAATTGAGATGCTACTTTGCAGCGACGGTAGCGGTGCTCTAAGTGCCTTCTTCACCACAAAGTTCACATTTAGCATCAGTTAGTTTGCCCCATTTCACTTTATCAACTTTGGTTATGAATCCACCACTTATTGAATGACCAGGAATTTGCGCTGAGCAGAATGCATATCCGAAAGTATGCTCTGAGCCAACTTTAATCTGGGACATACTGTAGATTGAAATCTTTTCTTTGAATCCATGTGGGAATAACCTTTCGGAGGTGTTCCTTTAGCATGTTCGAAGATACGGGAAATTATCTTTTAACAGATGTAACTTAGATCCATTTGTGGTTGCAATCACAAATGTCTTAAGGGGAAATCTCCATCATTCTAGGATCTTTTCAGCACTGAGATTGGACCTGTGCATTTTTGTGCAGTGCAAGTGGGTGAATGCCACAACTCCTCAATGTCTGCAATGGCATCTGGATTTCTGGCACAATAGTAACGAAAGTTACGGATTTGCTGAATTATCATATACAACAACGGATCCAGCTTCGGGAATGTTATTGGGTCGCTAACAATGGATTGGATCTAGAAGTCAATGAAAAAGGCAACGAATGATTTTGCTTCGAATGGTCGTTAATCTCTGGCAGGAATGGCATAGATTTCAATGGCATGAAAGATTTTTGGGAACACAGCCATTTCGAGCATATTAGCTTTATCTTCGTCTGGCAGGGTTAACCACCAATTTTGTGACATCTGGTTATCCCTGTGAAAGGCGTTGTTGGTATAATTGGGCTGAGGGTCTACCTCCATAATTTAAGTTGCACCAAGGTCGCGCGCATGCATCGCCTGTGTCAACCTGTCTCCTCAGAAAGGAGGTGAGAATTTCCGTTAACTTCCCAAAACCAACTTTTCTTTTGGTCCAATGTGAGACCCAGACATGAACAGAAATGCTCGCTATGCCGAAGGGCATCAATCAATGTTGCTCATCTTTTGCAATAATTTCCCAATTATCAACGTAGGTCATGGTTGGACTTGGCAGTGATGTGCAGTTAATGGTTGTACCATACCATACCGATGCAAACTGCTAGAGGACACTTAAGGATCTCCTTCAGGAACGCCTGTGCAACAACTTCTAGGCATGGATATGGAATTCGCCACAACCACAACTTTCTGCAAGGAATCAAGGAATAGTTTCCATTGTCGGCACAATCCTTTTGGTAGTTTCCCTATTAACTATGACCATTATTGGGTGGTTAAGGGGTACCGCCATAGACATGGACAAGCCGGTGGCTGGTGGGGCTGAAGAGATCTCCCACGGGAGCTTGGATGATCATTTTGTGACGATGACCATTACGACCAAGAACAGGAACAGCCTTTTTTTGGGAAGGAGGGGAAAAAAACTGGACAAGAGAAAGGCTTCAGCTGTTCACTTTCATCCATGCCCACAGCTTTACTTCCATGGTTTGGGTTGCAATCTAAAGTCGTGAAAAAACATAGAAACACAGCTTGTTAGATTATACTTTGGAACATGATTCTTGTTTGGTTGCAAGCTAACTATTGGCTGCAATCTCTGAAACAGTTCTGTTCCCTGTGAAATCATAACACGGGTAGCGAAGACTGGGAACCTGCAGGATGCGACAGCGTCAGCCAATGGTCGACCACATGCCTGGGAGCACACCGCTGAACAGGTGAGTTTAACTCAGGCGCTGTGCAAACTGGGTCAGAGATCGGATGCTTGGGAGATAGACCTACTTATGTGTGTACACAGCTGGAGTTGCATAGCTTGTTTACAAGCATGTGATAGATATACTAACAGCAATAGTACAATAACTGCCATCATGGTCGTGGTCTATCTATTTTCATGATATGGACACTTCTCCAGATGAAGCAGGCCTGGGAGGCCTCACATTTCGGTCTTAACCATGATTAGCCATCTGTGACCACTGGAAACCATCATTAAGCATCAATTAATCACCAAATGACCATCACTACAGTAGCTAGCTTATTAACCATCAGCAATCAGCTTACTAGCCATTAGCAACCATCATGAAGACCATTTTGACCCTGCCATTCTTGTTGATCATGATCCCATCCCTTCCAGGCCATGCTGGTCCCAGCCAAGCTGCACATTGCAGCGCAGAGAATACGCCGCAAGAAGAAACAGAAGAAGAAGTTGGCGGGTCCCAACACCAGTCGTGTTGGGAGGCAGCGCTCGTGGAGTCTCTGGCAGCCGGAGTCAAGTTGTCCAGTTTGAGTTGGGGGAAAGGTACCATGGAGATTCGTGAAGTATCAGCTTGTCAAGTGGCGCACTGACCAACTTGAGGATACGATTGGGGCCCCCAACTCAAGATTGGAGACGTTGTTGCCGTCATGAGCTGTGTGGTGCTAAGACACCATTTAGGTAACTCCAAGGTACAGTTTTATTAGCAGCTATTTGTTGACTATCATTTGACGTAACCATTGAACATAGCCATTTAAACAGGCGATAAGGGCACTGATACACAAAAAGCAATTACTCTTTGACTGTTTGAATACATTGGCAATGACTAGATAGCCATTGTTTTTTCCCTCAGATTTCTTAGCACTGACTGATCATAGCTCCCTGTCTTGGAGGGCTCGTGCAGGTTGCTGCCGAGCATCCAAGAATGTTTGAACAAGTTCTGGAGTGACGAGGCACGTGGGCGTGGGCGGTGCGGGCTGGGGTGGTTTGCTCCCAACCTGGAGTGATGTGTGGATCCCGTGGTTGGGATGTCAGTGGTAGATCTGGCAGTTCCAGTTGTTGAACCATTGATGACGGATGACTTACCATCAATATAGGAGGGTTGATGAATAAGATGGTAAGTCGTCCGTGGTGAATGTGGATGTTGCATGGAATAAGATGGTAAGATGGATGTTGCGCTCCCATTATGATCCAATGATGGAATACAATCTATGATCCCGCGTGAGTTTCATGTTCCCGGTTGCCGCAGAAGGCTCTGCAGAATGATGCGGGCACCCCAAGCGCAAGCTTTTGCTTCGTGTGAAGGTCGTTGTAATTTCACTTGGACAGATTGAAGCCACAAGGAATCGAACACAACTAAATGTTGCCATGCGTTTGGCTCAGGTAAAGTCCCAGCATCATGAACCATTCACCATTCAGGGGGTGGAGCTGTTGAGAATGGTTAGATGGGTGTTTCTCAAGATAGGGAAGGTTTACTAACATAAGTGATAAATAAAACGATGATTGAGGGGTACCGCTATTTTGAGAAACCACCATAATATGATAACCATCATTTATTGACCATTCCGGGGGCCAACCATTCAACCTGACCATTCTGAATGTTTGTCTCCAGCCGTGTTTCAGGTGAATGCGGATGATTTGCTACGGCTGAGAGTGGTATTTCGATCCATGTCGGAGGACGGCGTCGCAAGCCTGGCTTCTTGCTGGTTAAGCATCATTGACAACCAACAACAGGTTTACCGTTATATTTCTCTTAAACGTGTTGCTTATTTTGAGCTCGAACATGAGTGCAATGACTTAGTAATTGATGCTGATTCACTATGGTTGAGGATTGTCAATGTTTTTTTTTGATGCTGTAATCAAGTTATGGTTTATCATCACATTTACTTATAACGCAGCTTAGAAATGGTTCAAATGGTTTTCAACCATGTGATTGTTGGTTCAACATGGCCCAGAACCCCCTGTTGAAATGGGCAATCGATACGTAGTCGTCACAGGGTGGTCCAGAAATCCGGCACCACCTTTGGTTGAACCCCATGAGAAACCAGCTGCTGTTGATTTCGATGATCAAACATGATCGACTGTCATCAACCATAGCTTTATTCTGAATCCATTAATCAAGCTTAATCAAAACAAACATGATCAACCTTAATCAAACATATTTGACCCCATAGCTTTATTCTGAATCCATTGCCGAAAGCAAAGTTTCCGTTGTGGTGAGTGGTGAGTTTGCAAATTAGTTGTTTCATTGCCAACCACGGGGACAACAGCCATGTGAGACACGATGAACATAATTCGCTTATTCGGGAGATGATCATGGCCCCGTTAAGTTTGTTTGTAATCATTGTTAGAGCTATGTATCCGTTATTCTGCGATTGCAAGTATATATGCATACAAATAGTTAGAAGAATGTATATATCTCAATTAGTGATCAACAATAGTGAGAACTAATATCTGTGCATGTCAATAGTTAGATTCTACGTACACAGCATTCAGTGATCCCAACCGCTCGTAGATAATCAGAACCCCAAGTTTTTAGCTTCAGGTTGCTAGCTTTGCTAACCATAGCCAGAAGCATTACTAGCCTGAGAATCTAAAACATCCAAAAAACATCTAAACAATCAATCTATAAGGTCTAGAGAAAAAAGATCTAAACAATCTAAAAGATCTAGAGAAAAAAGAACTGAACAAATCTTAAAGATCTAAAACATCGAAAAACAAATCTAAACAAAAATCTAAAAAACCAGATTGCCGCAGTTTCCTGGGGGCGGCCGCAGATTTTGTTTGGGCACAGGATGGGCTGCACGCCTTCTGCGACTGCTTACCCGAGTTGATGATGCGCTCGGGATTTCATACCCTGTCGGACCAGAAGTGCCGTGGTTGGAGACATACGGGAGACCGGTGGCGGGCCGGCTGGTAGCGCCTGGGTTGACCTCTGAGCGAGTGATGGTGATAATCAGCTAGCATTGACCATTAGTTATTGACCATTATTCATTGATCATTATTTATCGATCATCATTTATTGACCATGATCTATTGACCATTTTTGAGCAAACTATCAGAACTGGTGGTCAACTGGGGGTCATTGACCACTCATAGGTGGCTAAACACTTCACAAACCCAGGATGACCAGATCCACAAGAAATCGGCACTCACATAAGATCCGAGAAATAGCTGGTGATTTCCCAAATATTGAGATGGTTTACCGTGGGCTGAAATGTGGGAATGGTTGATGGGTTAGCCCTACTCCCAGTTCTCCAGTGGAGAAATCGTCGAGAAATACGGTGGTGTGACGTGGAGTTGCTACCAGGTTACCATTGCAAGAAACACGCATGTTGACTGAATCAGAGGCCAGTTTGTTGACTGTGGACTTACAGCGAGCGATACAGTCACAGCAATGGGCAAACGTTGGTTAAAAAGCGGGGTCATTGCTTAATAGATACGTTTTCGCTTCCGGATTGTGGGATTGTGGGAGCTATCAACCTAGCATGCATCAACCATGGTTGACCAGGGGTGATGATCAGCGCTTAACACGCCATTGCCGTCGGTTGCCGTGTTCGAGGTGTAGAGATTTGGTTCAGCA
>VSDK01009162.1:422954-498928 GCA_009767595.1 Symbiodinium kawagutii | reverse complement strand
GGTCCAGCAGATCACCACTTTCGACTACATGGACTTCCAGGCGAGCCGTCCGCAGCGGCGTTTTCAGGGTGGGAGAATCTGCCATAGCATGAGCAAGTAGAGCTGGTGATTGGTTATGATCAACTGCTGGTTCAAAGAGTTGGTTTGATCATCAAACAGTTTGTTCAATCATCATTCGAACCAGGCTCGTTCACCCGGATTCTTTTTTTTCCAGCATGGTTTCCAGGTTCTGGCCGGTATCCAGCCTCAGTTAGACTGCGCAACTGTGAAAGATGTTTTTTTCCCGTGGGGCTGCTCCTCAATATCAACACAAGATGAACTGATCAGCAAATATTAACTGTTACGAGCCAATATTAACCATTACCAATCATAAGTATATAACCAACATGAACCATTGTTGATGATTATTACCCAATAATATTAACCATTTCTAGTCACTTTCAATCAATATTAACAACTATCAATCATTATGAACCAATATCAATCATGGTGAAACCCGTGAAACTTCAGCACAAGTCCTTGTTCTCCTGGTGCGCAGGATTTCTCAGACTTCAGTGAGCGAGCGATTCTCGCAACTTGGTCGGAAACAGCTCTTGAAGTCTTTCATGACACAGTTGCGAAATTCTGGACCAGATATCTATATCTATATCTATATCTATATCTATATCTATATCTATATCTGTATCTGTACCTAGCCTATATCTATATATCCATGTCTGTATCTACATCTGTAGCTATATCCATGTCTATGTCTGTATTTTTGTCTATATCTACAGTTTTCCAGTGACTGTGGACCATAAATCTTCTTGTAATATCTCATATCTTTCTCTTTGAGATGATTGCCTGTCGCTCGAAGCCCATTTTCTGGATTCTGTGGTCGACCTGATGGGCACCAAGGAAGAGAGGAAAGGCTTTCAAAGCTTGCTGAAGACATGGGATGGGAACCTTTTTGACAATTTTGTGGAGCCCGCAGAACAAGTTCGAGGCCGCCTTGAATTTTGAGATGTTAGCGGAATATGTCCAGCTCGGCACCATGCATCCCCCAACTTATTGACACTTTCCGGAGGGCTTCATGGGGTTGATGGGATCAGCCCAGCATGGCACTTCAATCCATGGATTTCCCAAGTGCTTGGCGAGGGCACTCCCCAGAGCTTATCAACGACGCTTGGCACCTCTGCGCAGCTGGCGCGAGGTTTTTTGAACAAGCTGAAGGTCATCTGCACGCGGCAAAGCATCTTGGAGATTTTGGATTTTGCAGGGCTCAAGGACCGCCTCCAGGGACACCTTCCGGCCGCGGGACGGCCATGGGCAAAGCTTCACCATGACCGGTCATGGCATCGAGACTGTAAGGAATCAAAGGCGAACGGGTGTCTCAATATCCCTATATGATTAGGATGAGAAGAAGCTGGTCTATGTTAGCTGCAACTACTTTGTCCAATGGTTCAATGGTTGGGAAACCAACGGATCTCAATAGCAGTGGTTTATTGTTGGTTCTCCTCGTCATGTAGCTCATTGTTCACCAACATGTCTAGCCAACAACAACAATTCTGGTACGACTACTAGCCAGCTTGCTAAGTCACGATTCATCATTCCGAACCACACTTAGCTTCACAATGACCATCACTTCACCGTTTTCCCACAGCTGTAGCATGGCTATCGCCACGTGGCTATCCATGGCATCCTCCATGGCGCCCAGCACCGGTGCGGCCCCCAGGACGAGCGCTGCGATTCGGCGCAAGAGATGCTGCGCTTCCTTGCGGCGTATCAGTCCTGCGAGGGATTCACCAAGAAGGACCCGCTGGGGCACCAGGGTGGGGCTCCCAGGGTGGTACCGGGGAGGTGGGGGATGATTAGGGTTAGCTGGGAGTACCTGTGAATGGTTGGGGATGTGATGAGGATAGTGTTGGGTTGTATCCTTGCGGAAATGAATCAGTGAAGTTCTGGAGTTTTGTAGTACTTCTTCTTGTTCATTTTGGGGATGTGAGAAAGCCAGAGGTGCTGGATTGTGACCTGAGGCTTACATGAGTAGCAAAGCAGTCGCTGGTTTATCGCGCTTCTAACTTTAATACTTAGATGGTATACAAACCAACTAATCCAAGTAGTTATTTATGATGTAAGCAGCCTAGTAGACGCAACAGCCAACACATCTAGTTGCTTAGCTTCGAAAAAAGCAACTATCTTTGTTATCTGGTTCACAAGCCGACGAGGCTTGTTGACGATGTTAGATGTACCAAGAAGTCTTCAACCAGGGGCTTCCGTGGGTCCCCTAGAGGTTGTGCGGATAGTCGTTGGAGATGACATGTCAGTGTGAATCATTGAATAGCCGTGGTTGATTGGTGGTTGAACTGATGGTTAAGTGATGGTTGAATTGATGGTTGATTAATCATATCAACAACCAGCAATTAACCATCAGTAATTACTTCCATTACCTCTGATGCATGGTTGATCATTAAGCAATTGATGGTCAATTTATGTTGATGATGTTGATGATGATGATGGTCAATTGATGATGATTCTGATGATGATGATGGTCGTCAATTGATGATGATGATGATAAATGATGAATGATGAATGATGAATGATGAATGATGATGATGATGATGATGATGATGATGATGATGATGATGATGATGATGAATGATGAATGATGAATGATGAATGATGAATGATGAATGATGAATGATGAATGATGAATGATGAATGATGATGATGATGATGATGATGATGATGATGATGATGATGATGATGATGAATGATGATGATGATGATGATGATGATGATGATGAATGATGAATGATGAATGATGAATGATGAATGATGAATGATGAACGATGAATGATGAATGATGAATGATGATGATGAATGATGAATGATGAATGATTAATGATGATGATGAATGATGAATGATCAATGATGAATGATGAATGATGAACAATGAATCATGAATGATGAGTGATGATGACGATGGGGATGATGATGAACCAAAGTGAGAGGTGTTGACTATGACTACGAGTGCCTACTACTGATTGATCACGATTGTTAAAATGATTGCTAGGTAAACCACTCATTATTTTCGCATATTTGCCTAAAACTCATTCAGTGAATTGTAGAATATACTATTTGATCGAAAAAAAATCAAATATACGAGTCATCATTTCGATTGATAACGAGCCAGTATTTTGCATGTTAGGCTAGTATACTGGCCATATTTAGACAAGCTAAATCACTCAATTACCTGATAGCCATTAGGCTACTAGCCAAATCACTCATATACTGAACCTAAATTACTTGTGTGCTCATAAGTGATATAGGTAGATAAGTGATATTTACACGAGCTAAATTACTCAATTACATTCAATGACCTATATAGGTGTTTCTCAAAATTGGGGTACCCCCAAATCATCTAGTTATTAACCATGTATGGTAAGAAACCATTGATTTTTGGGGGACCCTATTTTGAGAAACTCCCATATCACTTCTCAATTTCCTGCAGCCATTCGTTCCAAGCATCTCCAGGAAATCTCCCAGCTCCGGAGCGCCTTCAAGAGCTGTGAAGAACGGAACCTTGGGCGCAGCGATTTGTTGCTGGGGAAGCACGTGACGTGAAAGGTGTGGGGGGTTTCTTTGGATAGGGGGTCCCTGCTAAACTGGTTGATTTAATATGGTTTAATCAATACATTTTATTACTGTGAATGCCTAAACCCACAAGGCCCCACTTCAATATAGAGGTATAGGCAACAACCAGCTGGTTGAAATTTGAAGCCGTTGAGCTTGTTTTTCATGGCTGGGCTGATGCTGTGCATTGAGGTCCTCGTCCTTTCTGTTATTGCTGCGGTTGCCCTCAGGGTTAAGGGTTGTCGTCGCTGTCGCACTCGTGTGATCATTTTCGTTGTCGTTATGCCTGTTTGGTTGTTGTGCTTGTTGTTATTGGTGTATCTCAATTGTTAGCTAACCTGTTTGTTGGGTTGTTGTTTATTTCAACAGGTTGGCAAACCTGGTTTGTTGTTATAGCGAACAATTTTCGTGTTTGTTAGCCAACCTGTTCACCAGTTGTGAACTCAGAGGATCATGAGAGCGCTAAATTCATCATATGAAAGGATCGCAAAAGTCCTGGTAAGGAAGTTTATCTTCGAGAGGACATTCGGGTTTGTTTTTTGATATTTTTCATCTTTGTTATGAAGCGGGCCGCAACTGAATCAAGCAAAACACCACCACAGCGCTAGCTTTGCTCTGGGCCTGCGCTAGGTTTCTACATTCAACATATATTTGTTTAGCGGATGTTCTTCGTTTGTCGCCAGACTTCAGCACTTGCAACAATGCAGGTTCAAATTCTAGCCATGTTTTGACAACGTGTTTCACGCTCGCGCTGCGCTAGCATTTCGCTAGCAGTGCGCTAGCACGTGTTGCGATGTTTGCGCCGAAGCTCAGATCGCTGACCCACGGAGAGGTTGCTGTTTTGAAATGCGCTCGAATAAAACGACAGCCAGTTGTGTTGCGTAAACGTATCGCAAGCTTGAAGGTGACAAAAAGAGGCTCCCCAGTGCGCTATCGCAAGCTTGAAGGTGACAAAAAGAGGCTCGCTCCCCCCCCTGCCACACAAAACACAGGTTTGTTTTGTCGTTCCATGATTCTTTATAACTTTTTGAAGCGGTCCCATGGAAATATGACGAACGACCGCTTTTGGGAACAAACATTTCCAGAACCGTTCATATGTCAACCTTGGGATAGCAAAAGAACCCACAAGCTGCTGGTGTTTTTTTGGCAACGGCAGGTGCGAATTTTTCGGTGAAGCCTGCTGAATGAAAATGAAGGAGCATGCTTTTGGTTCCATGTAGAGGTGTGAACATGCATGCACATGTAGATATGGCTCCAACCACCCGAGAAATGCCTGCCTGTGAACATCCCAGCTAGACAATTCTGGTCATTTTTTGGATGTGAACAGCCAGGAGTACGCGCGGCTCGTATCCACAGCACATAAGTAGACATGTACATATCGATATACAGAATAAATATGGTGTTATATCCAACTGTACTGGTAGTTGGTCTAAGCAGCCAACGATAGTCATTAACTTCGGTGGATTGAGTAACCATGAATCTTGTCTATATCTATCTATCCATCAATTGTTCCATCTATCTCACTATGAACATCTCTCGAGATCTCTCTACATCTCTGTATCTATCTATATATATCTAGATCAAAATCTCTAGATCCAAATCTCTAGATCAAAAAGTCCAAATCTTAATCCAATCGAACCTCTCCATCGATTTTTATCCCTCAGACTTCCCTGCGCTCCCCGGGTGCTTGCTGAGGCCCGGTGTAGGACCTGAGGGCAAATTGATCTCGCCCAGCCATGTGGGCTATGGCATGCTGTAGGGCGCCCCAGGGAGATCGGGGGAGCCAACGAATCAATGATTGATACATGGTTAATGCTGCTTGATGCTGGTTAATGAATGGGTTATAACTAGGGTTTGTAGGGGTTAATGATAGTCAATCAAGGGTTAATGCTGGTTAATGCTGGGTTATGACTAGGGTTTCCAAATAGTTGTGTAGGTAACTACCAACAGTTAAGTAGGTAACGAACAAATAGTTCTCTGGGATACCTGATGGGTAACTATGGTTGATGATGGTTGATGATGGTTAATGCTGGTCAATGATGGTCAATGATGGTTACTGATACAAGGGTAACTAGGTTGGCTGATGATGGGTTTGAATATGTTTGAATGATGGTGGATCTTGATGGTTAATGCTGGTTGATGGTCAATGATGGCTACAGAGTACTAGGGTAACTACTGGTTATAGCTCTTAGTTGGCTAACTATTTGTTATGTACCTTATTTAGGTTGGGTTATCACTAGGGTTAAGTAGGGTAACTACTAGTCGTGGTGGATAGGACTATCGTCAACAGGTTTATTAACCAACTTACACCGAGGGAGACCAACCTTGTAACCTTGTACTAATGGCTGACAATGAACCACAGCTCATGATAGTTGATAGTAATGATGTTCCATACGGTTGATAGTAATGATGGTATTCCATGATGGTTCATCAATGTTATCTCAATGATTAATCATGGTGTTCGTCATGATTGATTGTGGTCAATAACCAACTGACTGTACAATAATTGTCATCCATGGTTGAAGAATGGTCAATGATGGTTAGCAATGGTTGATAAGGATTAGTGTTTGCAATGATGGTAGATTCCATTGCTGATCAACCAATACTACTGCAGCTCAACAGGCTCAACAGCTGCTGGTGTACCAATCTATATGAGGGTAGTTCGGTCAAACGGATCTCCGATTACCAGCCGACGAGTTGGGACTGTCTTAGTTTGAGATTTACAAGCAGCCGTGATGTTTGACCTGCGAGGAGCCTACTAGTTCTTCGATGCAAACCGGAGTGGTCCGCATTGTGTGTTTCTTCTCATCCGCTTTCCGAGGCTTTTCGGAGGTATTTACTTCTTGGAAACTTGGCGCAGCATGAAACACCACCAGAAGGCCAGGAACGAATTCTCTCGCAGCCAAGTTGGTGACAGCAGTTCTGAATTCAGCTTGTTGTGATGCATTCGTTTCATGTGGAAATATCCAGTTGTGAGTCGTGAGCTTTCAAACAACATCGGAAGAAGACTGTTCTCGTGCCCTTGCTGAAGAGTTTTTTCAACACTTTGTTGGATGCTCAAAAGATGTGTGCTCAACAGCACTGACTCAAATCAGCCTCCTGTCAAAGAGTGATAACTTGGCTTGTCACAATGCATATATAGTTGTATCCACTACCAATGATGTGTACCCCAGCTATACATCAATTTAATTCAACTTACCGAAGAGTCTGTTGCTGTTGAGCATACAATCCCCTACAATTGACATTAATCATTGTCAAGCATCATTAACCAGGAACCCCTACACGCCATATAAGCCTAGCTGGGTATCTCTCCGTAGTAAGGTATCAGTGAGATACCGCTATAAATGACCATCAACCATTGTATGTATAGGTTTGACCAACCCCTAGCGCCTACCTCCATCAAATATTGAAGGTTGGTTAAACCTATACATAAGTGTTCTAGAACGATGAGGCTTTAGAAGTACTGTATTTTGTAGAGTGTGACTATAGTGGCCACGTATGGTAGAAGTTGTCATCGTGCGGTAGAAGTTGTCATCGTACGCTAGAAGGTGTCATCAAATCACAGAGCCACCTAATAACGTTCGTGTTTAACTGCTTCGGAATAAAATAGCCTCGCAGGGGAAGAGAAAAACAAGCACAGTTATATGTTGTGGAGTCGAAGGTAGGCACTAGGGGTCGGTGACGGCTATGTATACATGCAAACATATATTGATCACTGGCCTCATTATCAATCACTCAGCATCATTAGCAATCACTTTAACCATCATTAACCACCACGTTCACCATCATTAGCCGACATTAACCATCCCAGCCATGATTGCGAAGCAGTACCCCACTGGTTATAAGTCCACCTAAGTATATCTTCTATATCTGGTAGTTTCCCTAGCTACAACCCGAGCGAGCTGAGCAGGGGGTACCACTCTGTATTGAAACCAGTGCTCTCTAGTGACATAGCAACCGAAAATCCACCATGTGTAGATTACTTACAGCCAATGGAATCCAATTGAACCATTACCTGGGGAGTACTCTGGAACCATCATTCAAACCCATCAGCCCATTTACAGAACCATCCCATCATTCAAACTGATCATCTGCCAGCAGCCGTGCCCTTGTCCTCCAGACCAACGTCACGGGCGTGAGCTTCTACGAGTTCCTGGTGCACGCGCGGCGCGTGCGGGAAACGGAGCTCCAGCTGGTGGCAGAGGCCGTGGAGATGATCTGTGACATCGAGCCGCGGCAGAGTTTGATCGAGGAGGGGACCGCTTGGGATGGGATGGGGCAGGGAGGTGGGTTGGGAGATGGCAAGGAGAAGATGTTGCTGGGTTGGAGATGGTTAGGAGGTGGGTTGGGAGATGGTAAGGAGAAGATGTTGCTCGGTTGGTTGGAGATGGTTAGGAGGTGGGTTGGGAGAACTGGATGTTGCTGGGTTGGTTGGAGATGCTTGGAGGTTGGAGATCGTTTTTTTGAGGTTGGAGATGGTTTGGAGATGAAAATTGGACCCAAGCAAAGAAGAAATATGTCAATCCGAATGTACCTCGGATTGGCCCCGAAACCTGTGGAAAGTGAAAGAGCCCCACAAACTGAACAGTCAAAAGAGTCCAATCCATCATTTTGGGGTCCAGAGGTGGAGGTGTCCAGACGCCCCAACGATCATCCCATGTGGCCCAGTTGTTGAGGTTCTTCATCTCGGTCACCAGCAGTCCAAAGTGCTTTGTGAAAACCAAGATCAAAGATCAATAAAAGGTTACCATCATCAGGTGAACCCAGAGTGTAGAACCACATGCAAGATACCATTTCCCTTTGGTCGATAATACTCAGTCAAATTTATATTTCATCAGGGTGTAAGCATCACAGCCAGATTTTACAGGCTTTCGAAACATTTACCACAAAAATGACATATGCTTTCATGACGATGACTGATGGTTAGTCATGGCACAGGTCTTCGTGCCGAGATTCGTTGGTCACGGTCCCTTCCCTGACACGTCTGGCAAAACTCCGCGCCAGGAGTTGCGGACGCTGGTCCGATCCGTGGGTTTCACGCTCCAAGAGGCCGAGGTCACGGAAATCTGCCGCGACCAAGGCGCTGCCTTGAGTTGAGTGGGGAGAGGATGAATCACCACCAGGATGAGCCATGGTGAACTTAACCATGGCGGTTGCCCCAGAAACCAAAGAAGTGATAGATATGCACCATGAATGGGTGCCTATCATGACTATCATGTGTTGCTTGATGCTTATATCGAACGTTTGTCATTGGATGTCAAGCAATAGTCTGCTTTTTCTAGCCAGGTTCTATCGCCGAGACACCGTTTGCTTCACACATCGTCAATTATTAAGTACTACTGATGATCTTTCATGACTGACTGTGCATCAATGCCTACTCATAATGATTCTGAGTAGGCACCGAGTCCATCATTTCTAGCTGCTCATAATCAATGCAACAGTTCAGCTTAGCAAAGACACCTCATTTTACAAATAATTATGTTATACTTCAATCCTAGCAATCACCAATCACTAACGACCCTTACGAGCTATTGTTGCTTATCAGCCGTGCTGTCATTTATCACTTATTACTCATACCTTTCTTGTGGCAGCAAATAACCCCAAATCACTCAGAACATCATTATAGACGACACAATTTTCACTGACAATCATTGATCTCATGTTTAGCCTACATCAGTAGACCACCATTTTCACTCACAAAAATCGGTCCCTGGTTTAGCCTCGAAAAACCCATCGATCCCAGGCATGACATCAGCAACTCCAGGCATCGCTTTGGATGAGCCCTTCTCCTTGGACGTCGCCTGGGATTTCGTCTGTGCCATGCGCAGTTGCCATGGCTTTACCCACGCAGAGAAGGCGTTGCGGAAGGGCGGTCCTGCAGCGGCTGAGGGGCAGTGGTGACTGTGTCGACATGGAAATTGTTCAGACATGTAATATGGGTACTCACTTAAGTTTATTGGTTTGTAGGTATTATAGGCCATTTATGATTGGTATAAGCTACACAAATGCTGGTTGCAATGAATTCATAATTGGTATCATCATGTTTTAACCCACAAGTGTGGGCCACCAGGAAGTCCCACCCAGGAAATTCACCAGCCAACGTCCATCAACCATCATCAACCACTATTACCGAGCCAACCAGCAGCTAACCAGCCACCATTTCACCGGTTTTTTCGGTCGCAGGCTGAACTGCTGGACAGCTTTCAGCGTTTCTCTAAAGGAGAGAGCGAAATCTCAACGCTGAAGATCCTGGAGCTGATGAATTGGCACCTCGGGTGGAAAACGGCAGTTGATTCACGTCACTGGTGGTACAGGTCCAAGAATGACCCCACTGGTTCTGAAACATGATATGGATGTTTCTCAAGCCAATGACTGGGGACCCCAAAGTTATGATATGGTTGGTTTATCACTATAAACGGTTAGTGACTTGAGAATTGGGGGTTCCCTCCATAGAACTCCCAGAGGGGTATTCATCATTAGCCACGTCATGATCAACATCATTGAACTACTAGTCTTTTGGCCAATCTTGAACATCTATGTCTATTTCTATGTGGGTATGGGTCAATATTAACCATCAATATTAAGCAACAATAATGGGGAAAACAATGGTTGATGATGGGAACCAGGGGTACAGGGTTTTGACCCATAGCCATGTCTAAATCTCTATCATTGAACTACTTGAACCGCGACCTTGGCACAGGTTGGGACAGAGCGGGTGCATCGAAAAGGCCCACGAAATGCTGAGTTCCTGGGCACACTGCGACACCGGTGGTGAAGTTTCGATCGGAGGCACCGCCATGGGAGACCTACCCCATGCTACCAGCTGAATCGCTGGGTGATGCACTTCGTTTGATAGCAGGCCATGGGTCAATATTAATCAACCAATAATGGGGGATAATAACCAACAAACTATAGGGAAAACAATGGTTGGTGATAGGGAACCAGGGGTACGGGGTTTTGACCCACAGCCAGCATGGTTGAATGAGAACATGAAATCATCAACTGGTACGAACTGTTTCATCACTGCATACTATCGCACAGAGCCAAGGACGTGTGGATTTTGATGGCAATGGTGTCTTGGGCGAGAGCGAATTTCTACGCCTCATGCGGATGCAGAAGGACACCCCGAGCTGCAGTCAGGTTCAGGGGAGATTTACAACAACCAGCAACTTATGACCACGGTGGAAACCACTGTTGGTAACGTGTAACAGCAGGGTTTGATCGGAGAGTGATCTGGGAGCTCCAAGATGGTGATAACGAACAGTTTCTTGTCGTTTCTTGCTGTTGACAGTTACATCGAGAGCCATGATTGATGGTGTAACAGTTTCGCTGCATCTGTGTTTTGCACGGCCCATGCCCCAATGCAGCTGTGTAATCTTCACGGGTTGAGGACAACTGAACAAGGCCCTGCTTAGTTTTCGGCCCAAACAGATTAAATGCAACCAATTGTGAGCCTGATTACCTTCAATTGAGTGCAATCAATTGAGGGATCTTTGCAGTCGCACGTGGGCCGCAGGAAAGTAATATGGAAACCTACACAGCTGCTTACTGCAAGCTTCGATTGGGCGATGCTATCACTCGGAGTGACTTGCCTTGTTTAGCGTCTGATTTTGAAACGATCTCATGCTTACTCCAAAGGCCAAACCTGGGGATTCTCTCTGTAAGGCATCCTGGAATGATTCTGTTTCAACAGCAAACCCTCATTGATCTTCTGTGTGCGCATGTTGTTGATCATTTTCTCCCTGTCGATTGTCGGACGATGTTGGGCGTTTCCTGAAACCAGTGCAGGATACGATTAATAACATGTGATTGCGCAATTTCAAAAAAAAACCATCTTTCTGATGTTGGAAATCTGTTGCGAATCGAACCTAATTTGGGTCGCAGCTGGGACTGGAAGTACCCAAAACTAAGTCAGAAATCTAAACTAACCAATCTAACCCTAAATCCTCAAAGATTACTTCCCTAAAGCCTCCAAGGCTACTTCCCTAAACCCGAAACCCCAGGCTTTTTTTTTCCATGACAGTTGAGATATGTACCTCGTGTCTACATGCCTAACTCGAATTCAGAACTGCTGGTAGTCAGGAAGCAACTCCGCAACTCAGAACTGCTGGTAGTTCAGAACTACCTAAGTACGGAGCAACTCCGAAACCCAAGGCCTAAAGGAATCCATTTCCAGTACCCAGGTCGTCTGGAAGCGGCTCTGGCTGAGTGTGAGATCTTTCCGGAAAATCAAATCCTGGAGGCGTCGAGCAGCGGAGACAGACGGCAGATTCGAGTGACGGTGGTTGCTATTTTCCGCCAGTGGCTGGGATACCCCTAGTTGTTATGCTTGGTTTAATATGGTTTTATGCGATCTTCTCTGATTCATGTGAAGGATTAGAACAGGGTCCCTATGAATTGAGAAACCACGAGATAGGGAGACATGGACATAGAAAGACCAGATAGATTAGAACTAGATAGATAGGTAGACATAGAGATAAACATGGATAAGAGATTAGAATCTAGTCCATGTTTAAACATGTTCCCTCCAGCCTTAACGTTCGCCCCACCACATAAAGCGCCACTGCAATGGAGCATGTTGTACAAGGTCGAGATGGCTTGGACAAGATGCGAAAACACTGGCTATACGCAGTGATTTATGGTTTAGGGTTTTAGGGTTTTGGTTTTAGGGTTTTAGGGTTTTAGGGTTTTGGTTTTAGGGTTTTAGGGTTTTGGTTTTAGGGTTTTAGGGTTTTGGTTTTAGGGTTTGAGGTTTAGGGTTTGATAACTCAGAAGTCAAAAAACAACGGCCCTGTGCAGGAATTTGAGCGTTGGGCAGACCCATGCGGGGCAAACCCTAAGGCTCGGGCGAACATGTTTGCGTAGACATAAACATGGGTCATAGACATAGACATAAACAGATAGGGTCAAAGACCTGTCGACATCAACACAGATTTTCGGTGAAATCGCTGCAGGTCATCACTCTTCGTCACGGCATCAAAACCACCTGCGTGAGCTTCGAGAGCTACGACAACCGGCCCTCGCTGCCTGGCCTTGGTGCTGGGAAAGCACGGAGGAAACTGCCAGGGATCACCTGGGACACGTGGATCGTGGTGGCCGAAGAGGTCGGACTCCAAGGGCCATGCAGGGCCGAGCGGGGGGGCGCCTCGCGTGGTTACGCCTGGAAGGGGGTTAAGTAATGGTTGGTTGACAGGAGTTGAAACCACCAACGAGATGATTATGGCAGTTGATGGCAGTTGGTATGGTGGAATTGAGCTGGTAAATGTTGAGAATAAGTTAGTGAACTTGTTTATTCTTCACTTTATCTGGGTCCATTGTTCAGTTCATACATTGGTGGACCCTGCCGAAGCGTTTTTCTGAAGTTGCTGCAGCGTGGTTCACAACTCGTGGACATGGATTCGAAACAGGGCCTGGCAGATGGTTCTGGATGTGATCCTCCGAGCTGGTATGCATGGATATAGTCTAAATACCAATGATACTGTGAATGTTAAACTGTAGCATCTAGACTATTAACAGAGACAGTGTATATGGATATGCAATGTATACATATATATGGTTTTACATACAATACATGGAAGACTAGAAAATAGATTTTACAGTACTATGCTGTGTTATGCTTTCTTAGATGATATGGTGCTGCTAGATTAGCAAAATGTATTGTAAACTATTTCATGTCGTATCCAACAACGTATTTTACCATCATTAGTTTATATTGTGTGTGTTTTTCTTCATTGGTTTAATGCTAGGTTATCTTTGAAACATGCCTATTTTGTATCCACTCGTTCGAGCGTACTACTTGATCCATGGCCTTCGCGGTGTAACCATGGCGACTTCAAGCGCCGTCGTCCACGACATGGGGGCACTGCACGCTGCAGGCCCGAAAGGTGACGCCCATTTGGAACCGCAAGCGGGCGTGCTTCAAGGCGGTGGCGGGTGCGAGTCAACTGGGGTCACATTTTGCGCCAGGGATTCTCCAGGGTCACCAAGGACAAGGAATATAGGGGATGATGGTTGATGGTTGATGATGGTTGATGATGGTTGGTTTGGGTGGTCTCTTGTTGATTCAGTTGGGCCTGATTCTTAAAAGGTTGACTTTCCTTTTTATTTTTGGCTGCCACCCGATAATCCCAATCCATGGTTTTATTTTTGGGAACAGCCGCCAGACTCAATTACAACGACTGACGATGATCAACCTGGTTGGTGGTTTCAAACAGGTGGGACTACTTAGCGAGTTGAACAAGGTGCCGCGCTCCGATTCTGAGCCGGCGCCGGACCGGAAATGGTGGAAATGGTGGAAATGGTGGTTTCAAACATCTTTTATATTATCCCTACTATTACTAAATGGTTGATTGGTTAACAAGCAATAACACGCATATTTTTCATAGGGATGGTTCAACCACCAACCAATCAACCTTTTCCTGTCGGGAAATGACCAACCTGTTGGCGGATGACTCGTGACATGGTCGACAGGAACCCGAAGTCCTTGAGCTCAAAAAGAACTTTGGTGCCGAGCATTGGCAGCACTTCAGCGTGGGGTGGACCTTGGGTTGCCAGCACGCTTCCCAACAGTGGTGCTGGTTAAGGATGACTAAGCATGAATGCAATAGTTAAGGTTGGTTCGTGATGGAAGATAGTGCTGGTTCGTGATGACCAATCACGGTTGATCATGCCATATGGTGCCTAATGATGGTGTATCATAGGAGTCATGACCAATCCATCACTGGTCCCAGTAGATCTTGGGAGTGCAAGGTAAGTGACGTGGCTGTGATGTCAACACGTTCAACCAGCTGACTTACAGAAGAAAACATTAGGTCTTCCACTAGAAATGATGGTAAACAGCTGCCAATTTTCCTGAATATCTTCCTGTAAACTTTGATGACACTTTGAAAGATAGAAACATCACCTGCCAAATACAATAATTAAGCTTGGATGAAGATGTGGCATCGAAACAATTTTGACCACACTTTCAGAAGTTGAAAGCCGAAAGCGTAGTGAGGTGAGCCAGGCCATCATGAAACCTCAGTATGCCAGTCCCTCGGCTTCTAGGGGGCATAGCACCAGCATCCGCCACCAGCGGCAAGGAACAAATTCCTGTGAGTGATCTCCTGTGGATGCTCCTTGATTCAGGCAGTGGAGTGACAGTTGTGCCAGTTGACTGTGGATGAACCAAACTGGTTGGGTCATAGGGGCCGTCCCCCAACAATAAGCATGAAGAATCATTGATCATGGATATCATGGTGAGGCATTGGTCGTTCTAGTGGATGTTAGGGATATGTACCTCTGATGACAGGCATCTTCAATTCCATACCAGGTTGCACCACTCATGATATGTACCTGCTTAGCGTGGCTAGGTCCCCAGTCCTTTCGCTGGGCCCAAACGCGCTGGAAGCTCTGTGCTCCAGGCATCCCACTGCAACATGCAGAGGATCGGCACCAGTTCCATGATGCCTTGGAGGAAGCTCGGCGAACGGCCGTGGAGGCCGGGTCCATGGAGGGCGTGGAAGAAGGAACCCGCGAAGGCCACGTGCACTTCGCCACGTTTCTGCATTTGATCCGCGGCTACTTGCAGAGCATCAAACAGAAGCAGATCAAACGAGAAGAAGCAGCGCTGAGGCGCGGCATGAGTCACGTGGATCACGTCACAAGGGTCATCCATGATTCGGCCGTTAGGGTGGCCTATCTCTCTTGAGTCATGGTGTCAAAGATTTTTTCCCGTACTCAGAGGGGGCATACCTTGAGGGACTTGCCACTCGTAAGTGGGCTATAGGCACAGTTACCAGGTGTGAAGTACTCATGGCTGCAAGCCACAAAAGTCCCTGTGATGACTAACTTCAACCACCAGCTGCCGGTGGCACCAGCCAACCGAGTGCCAGGAACACCAACTTCTCAGCCACCGAAGTTGCGGACTTCCGTGCCATCTTCAGCAGCCATGTGCCGTGGCAGCGCCTGCTTGGTTAGGTCATCCGGGTGCCTGGATACAACAATCATGGCATTGACTACGATAGTCTCTTGGTTCATGCAATGGGCATATCCAGAGTCACAAGTGGTATAAGCCAGTGAGAAAACCAACCAACCAAACAGTAGCTATTCTTTACCGATATGATATCGTATTATATCCATTACTAGCCATCATGGTAATCATGACTGACCCCTGTGGGCCCTTGTTCACCATGTTAAACCAAGAGAAATCACGATTTCTTGGGCTGGTCAACCAGGAACGAAGGCTTTCCTGGTCAGCCACGGAAAAACCAGCTGGGGATTGGTGATGATCAGCGGCAGTGGCTGATTTCAACCATTGGGTAGATTATCATTGGTTCTGGGAGATTAGAACAGCACTCGTATGCTTGGGCAATTCGAGCAAAATAGTTCTTAGCGTATCCTGTGAGAATTGAATACGATAAGGTATGATGAGGTGATGCTGATAGTTCACCACCCTATACTTATCATTGGGTATTCTCATTGGGCCTTGCCATTGGTATACTGGAATCTCCAGCTCTCAGAAAACCAGCCCCCGTTAAACCTCTTTGGTGCCCATTTTTGGGTGCTTGAAACAACCACCAGCGATAATCAGCAACCAACCTGAACTTCCAGCGTAACCATCAGGTGTGGTGCTCCCATCTATAAAGGATTGATGAAACCCTATCAGCCGCTAGAACCATTTATTGGGTGTATAACAACTTGATGGCCTCCCTACCTTCGGCATCAGGTGCTTTCTGCTCACTTCCAGGCGCGCCAAGAGCTTCAGAAGGCGCCCCATGGAGTTGACTGGGTGGAGGGAGGGTTGCTGAGATGAATTGATAGTGAATAGGTTGGTGGTTTGATTCAGATTTTTTTTCCCTAGTAATGACTAACAAATGCTTGGTTGACAAATATTTTTCATGGGGTTTGAAATAGGTTGGTTGATGAAGGGTTGATGAATTGATGAATGGATGTTGGTCAGTAGGTTGGTGAAGTTGGGCCTGCGTTTCCTCTACAAAACCCCGGCTTCTTGACCCTGGTCCGCCTGTTACTACAAAAAGGGGGGCGCCACCTTACAACCCCTAATTCAAACCTAGATGAGTTTTGGTCAAGACCTTTGGATCATCAATTTTCAGAAGATGAAGGGGACAAGGAGATGCCTGACCTTGAGATGAATTGATGGGAGCATTGGGGGTGAGTGGATAGTGAATAGGTTGGGTGATGATTCATTGATGGTGAATTGATGGTTTGTGATGGTTCATGGGTCAGTGCTTCACGATGGTTTCAATGGTTGATGAGCCAGGATGATAGTGCATACCCCAAGTAGTAAGCGTCTTTGCTTCTACCGTTCAGCTGGTGGCTCCATAAGTGGAGCAGCGCCCTTGTCACAGCTGCGCAGGTGCCCTGTTGATGGTCTTATCGGTTGCACAGGATCATATCCCATGATTTCCGAAGCATCGAAAGGGAGATTCCATCCATAGTACTGGTGCTCCCCCACCAGTTGGTGGTAAACTCTCCAGAGTTATCCGCAGATTTGTTGCTATACAGTTATCACCCCCAGGTCATGCCTGTTGTCGTCGCTTGTCATTGCTTATCAAGCACCAGGTTGCTTATGATTCACCCTTGTAACCAAACCATTATTCCGCCCATCGTTGCTCGTTGTCATTGCTTGCAGCCATTGTGATTAGCCACTATGTTCTATGGCAATCAACTCCCTTCTGGTAAACAAAGCTGGTTGAGTGTAAAGTCCACCATCTATGCTGGTTCTACCTACAAAAATGGAAGTTTGAAGGGCAACCAGGTTACTTTTCCAAAGGGCCACCAGCCTTCACCCGGGCCACGTAACATGTCGTTGTCCGGGTGCGGTAGGAAGCCTGTCACCCTCTGAGCTTCTTGGTGCGACGACTGGCAATGCAGCCGCGGGTGTCCTGCTCTGAGGCGAGCTCCTTGGGCCCGGGTGAAGAATTTTTGGCTTAACAAGCTTAACAAGGTGGTTTCTCGAATAAATAGGGGACCCCAAATATAAAAACGGATCAAAATGGATGGTAATATAAATAAAAATGGATGGTTTATTCCTATAAATGGTTAATATGGGATGATTTAGGGGGTATCCCTTTTTTAGAAGGACCCATAAGGATTTAGGAGCTGGGTAATCTGATGGGTAAAAAGCTGGTTGATAAGATAGTAAATAAGCTGGTTAATTCTCGTTGACACAGCTGAATATTGGCGAATGGTCATCAATGACGGGTATACTGGTCAAATATAGCTACTGACTGTTGGTCGTATTTGATACCGGCGCATCAGTATTGTTTGACGATCACCAACGGAAACAATAGCTGCTGGCGAACAGGGACTAGACCCAACAACTGCGTCCTACCACCTATTTGGATACCGTTGCAATCCGTCGGGTACATCCAGATACTCATTGACAACTGAGTTGGTGCAAAGGTCTGGTTTCTGCATTTCTTCGCTGGATGTGGAGCTGGTCGTTCCCGGTTTGAAGCTGCTGGATGCGGAGCAGATAAACCATGGGGCACTGCCAGTTGGAGCTTGAAGATCACGAGTTTTCTGTTTGGAAATCAGTAGGCTGTGAGTTATGACATCTACGGATCTCCTGATATTGCGAGAAGATGATGCTAGATCTACATGTCCCGGCAGATATCCTTGCTATGGCTCACATGGGGACCACTGTTGACAGGACTTAGTGGATCCGCAGGGGCGGATGGTTTCCACATGTTTCCCCAAATGTTCATGACGCACATCGTCATAGATCGGCCTGTCAGGTGATCAAGATGGCCGCCAGTATCGGAGCTCGTATCAAGATGTCACATCGAAGTATGCACCTTGGCTGCCGAGACAGGTGGTCATCAGCTTGACATGTACCCCCTGTACGCAGTAACGAATTGACATGGCTGCAGGGGGTTGGGGCACTGGCTTCTGTTGGGTCCGGCACAGCAGTGGGAACAACGAATCATCTTGGGGGGGTGAGGTCCAAAATCTTCTTGTCCTGGTTGGCAGTGTCACGTTGTAAACCACTGTATACAGCCCTTATAAGGCATACATTGCACACTTTTCATTGATCATCTGTTGCAAACTGTTTTTTTGTCGGAATGATCGAGTCCCCTTGATATTCTACTGTTGAGTCGCTATTAATGCCCAGAGGCATGCGTTATGAGCTGCTCGCACTTCTTTCGTTCGAGTTCAATCTAAAGACTGACAACCGACACGAAATATATAGTGATTGCAATTCAGGCTCAAGTGCAATCTGCATCAAAAAGCCGCGATTCGTGGATCCCAAGTGTGATCTGCATATTTCTTAGGTTTGCACAATGTCAATCCTTGCAGGACTTCTTCTGTACCTTGCTGGTGCAGTGCGTATGGAGAACGGCTACATGGAGGAGACGACCGAAGAAATGGTGGTTGACTGCTCGAATTTGGATCCTCCTCCTGACGGAGCATTTGTGAAGTGGACGAAATTCTCAGAGGATCAACCCTTCGTGGATATCGATGGGGTTTACAAGCGGAATGCACACCTAGGCTACGTGAAGAACTTGGAGTATGATGATTGCTTCAAGCACTTCGTTTTCTTTCCGAAGAAAGGGCGTTTTGCGCCCGTGAAACAACACGAGGGTTTGCATGTGTGCTATGCTTCTTTGGATGAATTTTGCCAAGTGCCTGATGGGAGCAAGGTCTGGAACTATGCCAAGAAGGAAGTGCCCAAAAGGTGTAAGGGAGAGCTATGCCGAATGTGGAAGGCAAAGCAGCACTCATGGTCCATTGTTTCCAAGTTTCTGAAGACCAAGTGGGATCGCGCTACGAATGAAAAAGGGATTGGCTACGAGGATGCCTTCAAGAAATGCTGGGATGAGAACTCCTTCAGTGATTTGCAGCCCGACTTCGATGACTTTGCTCGGCACTATGATGTAGAGACGTCCAAAGCGACTTTCAACGAAAAGGCCTGCAAATGACCCAAGCAAATGACCGTTGGGTGACTCTGAAGCGGAAAAAATCGCTGTCACAGCATCAACAACTGGGGTCACTGCGGTTCCGTTAAAGCTTGGAGACCCTTTGGCTTGGTAAAAGAATTCATCAAGAGGATGATTGGAGTTATCTACCGAAGTCAAAATGGAGAATAGTTGTCAACCAATCTGTCAAGTCTGAGTTTGCATGTAGCCACAATTAATCAATGACCGTTGGTATATATGATATATGTGTATGAGCACCATCACTATCAAGAATTATCATCCAAGCAATATATGTATATACTGGGTACATACTTATTTACAGAATAAGATTTCATTGGAATACCAGCTGTATCCATTGACGCAAGGGTTATCTTTAGGATTATCAACGATTGCATATCAACTCATCCAGAAAGTTGTTTCTATAATCATCAACCATGTCAGCTATTGTAAAACTCATATGAATAAACTCGAGCTAACCACGGTTAAACATAGAAAATCCCATGGTATCCCTATAAAAACCACCCTTGTTAGCCACATCACCAAGCAATTCACTCCACTGATTACTAATATGGCTATGGGTCAAAACCCTTAGTCCCCCTAGTTCCCATCATTAACCATTGTTTTCCCTATCATTGTTGCTTAATATTGATGGTTAACTGCTTGACCCATAGCCATATCAGCTTCGGAATCAACTCATCCGGCAGTGCCCGAGGCTTCGGCGAAAGATCCGGGAGTTCTCAGATCAAGGCAAGATGACAGTGGAGGAGCAGCGGAGCAGTGGACGTTTCGTCACCATCATGGGTCCATGGGTCGATGGGTCCGTGGGTCCATGGCAGTCAACGATTTAGCTTTAATCAGTCACAACCAGTAACCATTGATACCAAGTCTTAACTGACCCTTTGTTCACCATCGCTATCAATTAGCCATTCGTTTACCATTGAGTAAGCATTCTTGGTCATTCTTTCACCCCTTCACCCCTACTATGTAAACCTGTAGATAAATACTATTTAACCATTATTTCACCATCATTGTGAATCATTACCACTACTCAACCCTGACTTAGTTACCTTCACCACTTATCAACCATTATTTAGCAATTACTTGGATGATCATCCCACTTAGTAACCCTGGTTAGTAACTGCCCCAAGTGGGTTATATCAAGGATAAATAGGATCAAACCATGCTTACTAACCAGTTTCTAAGTAGGATGATCGTCCAAATAGTTATTAGCCATCAGTTCACCTGTTACTTCACCAGGCCGTTCCCTCAGGAGGAGGAGCTTCCGGACGACGACGGCCTGTTGGACGGTGTGGACTTCGCGGGTTTCCTGCGCATCATGCAGTGGATGTCACAGTGCACCTGGACCAACGCCGCCTGGGTCCACGTGGAAGCGATCAAAACTACAAGTATAGGGGTTGGTGGTTATCCATGGGTTATGACTATGACCATTAATACTGGTTGATAATAGGGATTAATAAGCAACTAGTGGTTTTAATAGTGGTTAATAGTGGTTATTAATGGTGCGCTCATTCGGACTGTTCTGTCATTGGCACCCCCCAGCATATTGCAGAGGGCGGCAAATACTTGTGTGAAACGGATCGTGTCTGACAAAGTCAAGGAAAACACAAATTTAAGTTCTTATAATTGAATGAGTGAAGGTTAAACCAAGGTGGCAATGTCAGGCCCGATCGTGTCGCCGCGCGCGGTTGATTCTCAGGTGCCAGCCGTTCAAGGTGTCATCAATATCTGCTTGGTAGTGCTGCGGTTCACACATCGGTGTATATGAGGGCACTGTCGGGACTAGTACACTTCCAGGATTCAGGCGTTCTTCTGCTATCAAGGAAGACAGAGTCGTGGCTACTTCTGATTGGAACGGGAAATTCGGTCTGGCTTGAAGTCCATGTTTCGGAGCATCACCACCTAAGACCCTGTAACTCTTGGCTAGGATCCTAGTGTCAGGAAACAAGGCTTCTGGGAGTCTGGTCTGCAAACTACGGAGTGCACGCTCAAATGAAGCAACCTGAATGCTCCATGGAGTCCGTGGGACATTGGGCGGTACTAGCTCAGGTCGAAATTGTGCATGCTGTCCACCATTGTTCACCACGATTCCATACTGTGTTGTGTATAGGAAGGACAGCGCAAGCTCGCTCCAAGTGACTCCTAGTTGGTGAGGGTCATGGTCATCCTCACTCTGTGGCCATCGTATCATGGCTGCCCATCGTAACAAAAGGTCTGAGTATTGACTACCCCAGACACAAAGGTGCAAAAACTCCTGGTAGTCAGGCGCATTTGCGAACGTCCAGCTGTTTGGTGGATCCCATGTTTGCAGAATGCTATATTGTTGTGTCCACGGGGCCAAGCGATGCCCAATGGGTGGTTGCGGCAAATCTTGTTGAAACAGTTTGGCACGATCAATTTGCAGGTCATGGAGGTAGCTATACCACTGTACACAGCGTGGGAGGTCCTGCAATCGACGGTCAGGTTCTAACTGGAGGGGCTGTGTATGGTGCAGATGTTGAAGGTATGTTTTTGCCGCCTGATCAGCTGCATGGTTACCCAACTTATGCCAGGTCTCAGCATGTGTATCCTTACCCACTTGTATGGCATGAGCTTTAAGTTTGCACACACGGAAGTCAGGGCGGCGTATAGATGTCCACATATGCCTGATAACATCATAGTTTCTGCGCTTATGCAGGATTGTGAGGTCCGGCATGTGTTGCATCAAGGTGACGAGGTCACAGGCATACTGCGAATCTGTCCACACTTCTGCTGGGACTTGCAAGGCTGCTACGGAGGCAATGATTTGGAGTTCAGCACGAGGGATGCTCTGTTTACCCCAGGTTTCCCCAAAAAACACACGTGAAAAGCTGAGGGTATGTCCCCAGTGGCAAGCCAGTGAGCTACTTGTTGTTTTTGATCCTCTATTGTGGTGGTGCGACCTATCACTGCCGCATGTGAGGCTCGTCTTGCGTACGGGTCATGGGGATGATCACATGAACCATCTGCGTAGAAGACAACTTTACCTGAGGCGGTGAGTTCCGATTGAATCAGGGCTTGAGAGTTAGCTGTCAACACTGGCTGAGGTCTGGTGGCAAAATGCCATTGATTGTAACTCAAGCAGGGCGCATGGTAAACCACCGGAAAGTTTACATGGCATGGGTCAAGCTCATCATACAAAGCAACAAGGTCTAGAAATCGTGCGCGGACATCTGCTGTTGCTGTGCAATGCAAGGCTCGGTGAACATAGGAGTCAGGTTGGCCACAGAGGCCACAGTTGTCATCGGATTCCCCAAAGTGTTTGATTTGCGATGCCAACATGGAGGCACCAGTGATGGCCTGTGCGATGGTTTTGTGAAAATTTTCAGGTGATTTGCGTATGGCCTGCAAGGTGCCTCTACGGTCTGGAATTGGCAGCTGGGTCCATTCAGGTCTGCACATATGGCACTGGACGAGGTGGCGAATCCAAGCTAGCTCTAGGTTCTCCAGCAAATCCTCTTGGGATGAGTGCATGAGGTGAAGAGTCAACATGGTATCTGTGAGGATGTGGCCATCGGATTGCATGGTCCAGGCAAGTTTCCCCAAATTATATGCAAGGGTTCCGGCTGGACCCCAGACTTCTGAGTGTCGGGTGGTGTGGCGGCTAACTGCACGAAAGAACTGCTGCTGGTAGTCATCTGTCTGCGTGACCAACATATTCCTACATGTTCGCACACATTGTTGAACATGATAAAGCTCAGGGTCAATGATATACTTGGATAACAACATCACTGCGACATGGCTATTGCAGTGATTTTTGTCTGGGACTAATGTCTTGGCCATGGCCGTTCTAAGTTGCTGAAACCACGATTGGCCAACGACATAGGATTCAGTGCCCCACAATGCTTTGGTCATGGCATAGTGACAGAGCTTGGCTCTGTTATCCAAGGTGAGAAAAGGTTGGCGGGCTTTGGAGATGTAATCCATGGCTTGATCATGACGAGCTCTCTGGGTTGCTCTCGAATGGTGCTTATTATAGTGGATTGTAAAGCCTAGCTCTCTAGCCACATGCACGTGGGTGATGGTGGCTGAGTCCTCACAAGCTTCTTGAATGGACTGGACCCAATGTTGCTCAGTTTGTTGTCCCGCAATCCACACCCATGTCTTAGACCAATCTATAAGAAGACGGAGTGATTGAGCATATGTTTTGGTGATGTGGATGGCCTGGAGGTTGCTGTGTAAGGACATGGTGCGCCACGCCCAGTTATCTGCAAAGCAGTAGGGGGATGTGTCTGGACGCTTTAGAAGTTCCACCCATAGCCTCGACAGTCCCACACAAGCTAAGACACTCCAGGAATCTCCTTCCGGAGTTCCGGTTGTTGTTGTACCTGAGCAGTAGTAGTTGTCATTGACCTTCCACCAACGTTGTAGTTGATTCAGTGTCTGGAGCCATTGTTGAACGTTTTCAGTTGGCACTCCTGCACGTTCCAAGGCATAGCTGGCTGGGTCTCTGGGGATGAGATTGAAGCACTTGACAAGGTCTAACGTAGTGCCTTGCCATTGTGGCATGGCTTGGTGGTCTCGCATGTGGATCTTTTCAAGTTCAAATTGCATGTGGGTGAGGTATCGTTGTGGGGATCTCCCAGGAAGGAATCCTATTATTTCCTCTGGCATGACAGGTATCCATTGTACCAGGATTTGCTGCGTGATGACCCTAGCCCAAAGTCGATAAACTAAGGGAAGGAGGGTTATTGGACGTGTTTGTGATGCTGTGTCACTGTCCCGGGTTTTACCCAAAGGCAGTGTGATGGCATGGTTGATCTCTGGATGCAATATGGCTTGAGGTGGTTGTGCTGCAAAGATCTTGGACAAAGTGAGGATGCATGTGGATGGTAGGGATTTGAGTTCGTCTGCATGCCAGCCATCATAGCCTCTGGCCGCACCCGCCTTCTGCTTACGTAGTGCGATCATCCAATCTTCAGTCTGAGCGAGGTCGATTTGCACCGGTGGCAAAGATGGTATATGGGAAACAAGGTCCTTGAACTCCTGCCATGGGTCTGTCTGCAAGGAGTCAGTGGTGTCGGTTGCCCTGTCGCGCTGCCAAAATTGCGACCAAAAGCGATTAAGCTGCTGGAAGATATGCTCACTGGATTGGCTGGTGTTTTGTTGGACAAGGTGTCCATGGGGCGGTGGTGGAACATCTGCATCTTCTAGCATCAATGTAACCTTTGAATTATCCTGGTCCAGCAAGGTACCCTTGATATGCGCATACTGGACTGGTTGGCCAATTCTAAAGGAGGTGGAGTCATTCAGCAGTAGTTCCATAAGCCCATGTTCTGAATGTAGTAGTTGTGCTTGTGCCTGTGTATCATATCTTACTATCGTCAAGGGAGGGTGCGCATTGCCCTTGATGCTGCTGATGGTTTGTTTGAGGTGATTGTGCTTCTGATCATAGTATTTGAGATATCGAGCCTTCTTTTTCTTGAGGCTGAGTTATGCTCTTGTCTTAGCATCAGTGTGGTACTGTAGCAGTTGGGCTAGGGTATCAAGGTATTCGAGACCTGGGACCTCATAAGGAAACGTGGCCAGTTCTGGCTGGTAGGCACACCATTTTGGGAATGAACCAAACCCTGCAGCCGTGGCTATTGCATTCCATTCGGATTGGAGTTGCTCACAGGAGACTGTAGGGTGTCCAGCTTCAGCTTTTCTAACTAGGTTGCGAAGGCTTTGCACTCTGCGAGTCTGCTTGGTCCAATGAAGGATGCGAAAGCTAATGCATTCTGCCGGGGGATTATATTGTCCATGGCATGCCTGTTTAACCGGGTGCTTATGGTCTTTTTGAATGATGGTCCTTGGGATGCATCGACCCTTGCAAGATCGCGGCAAGTGTCGCTGTGGAAATTGTTCAGGTGCTCTGGTGTGTTGCGTCTGTAGTGCCTGGTCGATGGATCGCTCACACACTTCTGACCATGTTCTTAGATGATTGAGCGACCCTTGAGGTGCCCAGTCATTACTTTGGGTAGGGAGGTCATAGTCTTGGACTAGCATGTCAAAGGCCTCAGCAACCAAGTCTGCTCCTGGTTCGTAAGGTATCCATGTTTTCGGCATGTTCCATACATTTTGGGTTGGAAGTTGGATCGGTACGTGCATGCTAGCCAGCACCGGGTTATGGTCGTGAAACATATGGCGTTGGTCTACTTGAAGGTCACACACATATGGCCTAAGCAAGGGATGAAAAAGGATTTGGTCGTTAGTGGTCGCATTCCTGCATGTGGGTGGCATAGGTTGGTGGTGCAATTGTTCATAGAGGTCACTGGCAAAAGTATAGCCCATCTGCTGCATGGTGAGGCATGGTAGTAGGTCATGAGGGTGATGGTTAAGGTCGCCCAATACCAGGGCTGGCAGGCCAACCTGGTCTATAGCATGCATCGCTTCCTCCATGAGCCTGCACGTCTTAGCTTTGGCCTGCGGCAAACAACTAGGATACCCATAGACAATTACACAATGGAGGTTCCACTCCCCGATTTGCATGATCACGGACAGAAACCGAGTCGGATCCACATCAGGGCTAACTGTGATGCGTGAGGTTCGACACGGGTACTTGGAATGGAAGGAAACTCCTGACGCCATGCCTCGGATGGCTAGATCATCACGCTGGTGTGCATAGTGTGGGGGTACAGGCGCTGACCAAGTTTGATGATATCCTCTGTTCTTGAATTGAATGTTGAGGTACTGTTGTACTGTTGTGGTAGCACTATTCTCGGTCATGACCAAGATGTCACAGTTGAGTGCTTCAAAATTGGCCATTTTCCCCATCATGGAGGTGGGGTTGATGAGGGCTAAGGTCAGGTCTAGTCCTGTCTGTTGGGAAGGACCTGGATTCGTGGCTTCTCCTATTCTCACGCCGATCCAAGGTGAATGGTTGAGTTGGTGATGATGAACGAATGAAAATGAGGTCGTTGCAGGGAAAGGTGTTATTGTGTGTATGTTGAGAAGGTTGGCCACTGGTTCACGATGGATTGTCTTCCTAGATGGACCAAGCCTCCGTGAACAAGGCCACCAAATGGCACACCAGAGGTCTCTGACATGGGGCCAAATAGTAGCGATGTAAACAGAAGCAAGGTTGCATCGGGATGCTCTATCCTGAAAATGACATACTGCTGGCTGCGAATCAAATCGAAAAGGCTTGCGGCACTTGGAAATATCGAAAGGCTTCAGTAGCAGTCGGCTCGGTGGTTGTTGGCACTGGCTGCTATTGTTGAAGCTAGCATTAACGTTAACATGGGGGAGCACTGGACAAGGCAATGCATTTGATTGAATCGCCTCCCAAATGTTCAGTAGCTCGTTGATAAATGGGAACTGATCTGTAGGTCGCTTTCGAAAGGTGCTACGGCATTCACTCCTGGGAGTCCCATCGCATCGATAGCGCTGAAACAACCTAACAGCAACACTATCCTGGGAGGTTGCAAAATCCAAGATGGTGATAAGGCACAGACAAATTAGTCCCAATGGATTGGAAAACCATTGATCCTGGCAGTGGTTTTCATGAGCTGCATGGTGTGAGGCAGCTCGCATGGCAAAATTTTCATCTCGAATTCTGGCAGTCGGGTTGTACCTGATGCTACATGGAGTCATCTTCATCTGCCTCTGCTTTACGCTCTTTCTGTTTTCGTTTTTCTGCTCGAAAAAACAACTCCTTGATTTCATCAACTGAGGTTTTGAGTCGTGATTGGATCTGTTTGTCTTGGTGCTCCATGGTGTCCTTGAAAGACTGTTGAAAATCACTTCGTAAGTCAGCCATGGCTTTTGCTGTTGCTTCAGTATGGTGTTGTAACGAGGTTTCAACTTTGTTGAGGCGGTTGTCAAGCTGCGTGGCATTCGACTGTTGTGCATGCTGAACCTGCTGCAATGCATCCTCCAAGGCTGCAATTTGCTGGTCGTGTTTGGTCAAGTGTGTCATGGTGGGGCCAGCAGGTGTTGTGGTCACTCCTGTCGAGGCACTTGATGTCTGAGGTGGTGACCAAGGATCCATGAATGGGTCACCCATCTTGAAGTAGTTGGGATGCTTCCCATCTTGCGGGCCATTCGTTGCAGCTGGGTTGGAGCGTGGTCCTGCAATCAAACCTGTGGCAGCTGGTTGTCGATCAGCCATGCGTTTCACGATCACTGGTGCTGAGTTGAAACACAAAAGATCTCTGGGAGGGGCATCGGGTGACTTGAGAATCCAAGTTCTGGATCCAATGGACTTCAGTGGATGTGCCTTCCATCCGCATGATTCCAACCACTCTGTGAGGACTGCTTTGTCAACTCCATATGGCAGGTTCTGCACTTTATACCAGGTACCATCCGGGATTTGTTGAGGTGGTTCAGCATCTGCATGGAACAGCTTCCACATGGCATCGAAGTGTTTGGGCTCACATCTCACCCCAAAATTCTTCCGGCCTTTGACGAGTCCTGCGACCCCCTGTTGTCCCATCGCGATGGTTTCAATCCTTTTGGGTGGGAGATCAACCCAAACAACTCGCCAAGCTTCTGATGGTTTGCCCTGGTCACTCTTTGGTACGATGAACACTCCATTGAAGCCGCTGTGCCGAAGAAGTTGGCGCAACTCCTTCATTTTGACTTCGGCATGGAATTGGATGCTGTTGGCATCCGCAGGTGAACATGGTTTCTGGTCACGATGGTACGTTCGTCCAAAGGGGTTTGTCCAATTGATCGTGGAGCCATCTGTTTCCAGGATTCGCTTCGTTTGTTTGACCGGTGCATCCTGAATGAGTTTCCATGTGTCATCTGCCCAATCTGACGCCCATAGGGTGAAGCTGCAGACTCTGACATCATGACATGTAATGTGATCATCATCTTGATTGTGCTTGACTGGTCTTTCACCCAATTGCACAAGATACCCGGCTAGCAAGCATTGTTGTCCGTTCAAGTTCGAAGCTGGTGCAACGATCTTCTCATATGTGCAATTGGTCTTGGGAAGGTTACCGATGACAAACACTGCTTTTTCATCTGTGTGAATGGAAATGTTTGTGCTGATCCATGGTTCTGCTTCTGTCGCTGTCAGCATTGTCACTGCTGACACACATGGTGAGAACTGTTTGGTGATGGTCATCGCTTCACCCATGCCTGTCTTGAAGAAACCTGGGAGCAATGCATATTGCATGGGATCGATCATCTGGAACGGTGCTGGTTTCTTGGATTGAATCTTTTGGTACTTCTGTCGCACTGCATCAACTGGTGTTCCAACATCACTGATTTGAATGTTTGCATGTTTGCACATTTCTCGAAACTGTTTTGTTTTCTCGTCACTGGACGTGGCAAACAAAACATGTGTGAGCTTCGGAATGCCATATTGGGTCTGGAGCTTTTCAACTGCTTTTGGCACTGTGTCCAGTGGCAATTCATGTTCAACTAGCATACCTGCAAGCAAGCTGTGAACAGCTTTGCGGTGGTCCTGCCTGGCTCCCCCACCTCCTCTGATGGGCATGATGACATGTGCTTTGATGTCTGGCTTGCGTGCAAAAACATCTTCCAGTAGTGACTCTTGGAAGATTTGCTTGCCTTGGGAAACCAAACGTGGTGTCTCGCCATGTGCGCGAAAAAAATATGCATGTTGCAAACATCTGAAAACGTCTGGGATCTGATCGCGATGCTTGACACCAAGTGTGGTGATGACTCCCCATTCATCTTTGATTTGCATGTGATAAGGTGCATCGTGAACATGCATGGCTTGAAGCAAGGATTTGGCCAACCGAACTCCAATTGCATGTCGCAAAACTACCACTGGAGTGGATGCACGTCTGCCTGTCGGTCGGATGACAAATCGAACATTGTTGTGATCAATGACCTGATACGTGACTTGTCGAGCATGTAGCTCCTGCCACAGATCGTCCAAGGCAATTCTCCAAAGTGTGGTGATCACAGCCAAAGCATCGAGTGTCCCTTCGATGTGCACAACCAATATGTCAGTATCGTTCGGTGTCTGAAAGATCAAATGGATGTCGTCATGATGCTCAAGAAAATCACTCATGCCAAAAAACGTCTGGACTGGGATTGGTTGTTGACAAAGTCTCACATTGGTTCTGATGACTTGATTGGGCAGCACTTCACCCCAGTCAGTCCAAACTTGTTCGGGGAATTCGTGGTGTCTGGCACACAAGGTCTCCCATGTGGAACCATTGACCTTGATTGCGTAGGTTCCTGTGTTCGTGTCAACGAGAGCAATTGGTGAATCAGGAAGATCTTGAATGCTATCCCAGATGTTGCCCACGATGTCTTCATCGAAACCTAATTCTTGTTGCGCTAGCCATGCCGGGAACAAGATAGTCTTGGTGCTCTTGGTCTTCATAAGTTGGTCTACTGTCACATTTTGGTTCGCCAAGGCTTGAGGGTATAACTTGAATTCCCACAACTGCAGCACATCTCCAAAGGTGAGTTCATCATGAAACTGGATGATGCCATATGTGCCTGGGATGAGAAATAGCACCATGGTGACCCAATCATGTTCCAAGCGATCATCTTGTTGCACATGGCGTGTCTCCAACATTGTCTCATCAGCCTGCGAAGGACTTGGTGGAAGATCCGGGAGATCTTTGGCCAAGATCGTCTGTGTGCAGTGTGCAAGGTGCTGTGCAATGGCAAGGTCAACATTCTGCTCTTGCGTGTGAAACCCAATGTGGCCATCTGCATGTGTGTCCATGGTGGGGTCTGCAGAATCAAGCACTGTGTCATCAACTTCAGTGTCCAATTCTGCTTCAAAGGGCAGCGTTGCTGAGATGACAGCTGGGATGGCAAATCCGTCTGGTGTCAGTGCATGCGTGTCAACATCACAGCAGCCTTTGTCTGGATGGTAGTAGCTGTGCGGTGGCCATGTCGGATTGTCGTGTCCTGTCCAACCCATGGTCTTTGACATGTGGTGAATCTTGCTATTCATGAGCTCAGCTTGTTCTTGAGTCTTGGCGATGCACCAACCATATTCATCCGTGACATGATGATGATTCGCATTGGTGATGCGTCGCTCAGTGATTTCTTTCAACTGGCATTCCATGTTGAATCCCTCTGGCATGTCATACATGAGAGCAAATGCATTCACAAGGCCAACGAATGCATGATGAATCACGATGCTATTGCCTAGGGACTTCCAAGCCAATTGAACTGGCTTGAGGAGGGCCAGTGGCTCACATTGCAAGTGAAGCAGCGAGACTTCTATCGGCTTCCAGAATCTGGGCTTCCAGGATTCATAGGTCAAAAAACCTTGCAGTCCTTTGCTTTGGAGAAGTGGCAGTGGCAATCGATGCTGGGATCCATATTGTGCCATGAATGTTGGTGTCTTCTGCTGCAAAGGTGGCATGCGGTACCTCATGAGATTGTATGCTGCATAGTATGGTGCATGTGCCGGTATGAGGTCCTTGTCCATGTACATCTGCATTTCCTCTTGCGTTGGCAGAAAGAGCATCAGTTCATCTGGGTGAGTCGGAATCCATGCATCCCAAGACAGTGGGTTGGCTGGTTCAATTCCCCCCCATGATTGCCATGTAAATTCCGGTAGTGGGTCCTCTACACGACACAGCACTGCAATCCATCTCGGTCGGTGACATGGCAATTTGTCTTGAACGTCAAGGACCTTTTCAAATGCAATTCTGTAACCACTCCAATGGATGATCTGGCACAAAAGCACGAAATGCTGGTGGCTTCGAATGTTTTTGACATTCTCCAAAGCGATGAGCTTTGGTCTCATCCTACGGGCAAGACTCAAAAGTTTGGCAAAGCTGAGTCCATGTCCATCATCAAAACCCTTGGCCGAGGCTGCTGATGACCAAGGTTGGCAAGGTGCTGATGCTGTCCATATGTCTGCTTGATAGCACGCAAGTGCCTGGATGGATTTCATGTCATGTATGTTGGCCTGCAAGGTGATGTTCGTCTTCTGGTCATGAAACCATGTAGGCGGCAGGGGTTGGTCTGGCACCAGAATGGATCCATGATTGATTGAATGTTGGGCGGCAAGGTTGAGCTCCATTTCGATTCCTAGGGAGAGGTGATCACCCCAACCTGCTCTGATGGCTTCCTTCATGGCAAAAGACCAGCCTCCGTACCCCCCACAAAACCAGTCAATGTGTCGCGATGGTGATTGTCTGGATGGGTACCATGGGAACATCGTGGCATCTTTCGTGGATTTCAGGTGAATGCCTCTTGTATCCATTCCTTCCAGTGCACATGTCATCTGAAACTTCGTGAGGAGAACAAAGTCGGTGTTCCTGAGTATGTTCAACATGGCATCGTTCTTCGGGAAGTATACCTTTTTCTCAGTGATGTTCAATCCTTTCCAGGTGACAGGTTCTTTGAAATTCCTCATCAAAGGCAAAGGTGACTCAACCATGTGTGCAACCATGCAGTGTGCATTCCAGTCGGTGGGTCGGTGGACAAGAATTGATGGTTGCTCAACTTCGTATAGATCACTTCCATGTCGAAACTCCCCTTCCAGCAGGATGTTTCTAGCAGCTTCGTTCGGGACTACCATGGCTCGATTCGCCACTCCCCCGTGCCCAAGTTCACCTCGGCGAGGTTCGAGCCCAAAACTTGTGGTTATTAATGGTTAATTGATGGTGGTTATTCATGGTTAATAGTTTATAAACTTTAGTAGTTTTAAAACTCCACCTGGTCAATTAATAGTGGTTATCAATGGTTAATAGTGGTTAATCACAGGGGATAATAACCAACAATAGTGGTTGAACAACTAGCTGGTTGGTGGTTTGATTCACATTTCTATTTTCCCTAGTAGTTACTAACAAATGGTTGGATGACTCATATTTTTCATTGGGGTTGAAACCACCAACCAGTACATATTAAGTGTGCAAGCACCTGCTACAAGTCCATATTGGTAGAGATAGTTGATATAGACTCAATGTAGCTAAATAGAACATGTTTCACTATTAACATGATAGACTAGACATATATAATGGAAGCCACACCAAGCCAACTATTCACGAATTGTCGTTGCCACATGAACTTAGCATGATGTCCGTGCTGTTGGCGCATTGGTTTTGCATGTTCCCGTGTCTACTTGTTTGGTGGATGATCTATGCCAGCTTCACAGTGCTAATCTTCCATATGGCGAGTTGGGTCAAGGCTTTAATCAACCAACTTTCATGGGGGATAATCACCAGCAATCATAGGAAAACAAAGGTTAATGATGAGGGAACCTTGTGCACAGGGTTTTGATCCACAGCCATATCAGCAACTGGGGTTGCGAAGTGCGGTGACGCGTAGATTTCATGGGAACATCTTGCAATCAACCCGGAGTATCACAATACAAACAATGGGTTGTTGATTCTTGCCGCTTGTTATCCACTGTCATTCCCCCCGTCCCCCACTCACCTTTTCATAATCAGGATTGTTCACCGAACCTTTCACAGTGGCTATACGATGACTTCACAAAGACTGCAACCCCCAGTGGTGAAAACACCTAGCAGAGAATATGTAGTCGAAGTTTTCGAGAATGACCCTCTATTTTTTGAGGATGTCGATCCATCCGTCAATATTTGGACCTCCACAGAATGGGACACATCTCCTATCTCGAAAATGGATCTCTCCCAGTGGCCACAAGCATCTCCTGATGACTTCGGGTCGGGAAATCCTGCCGTGACATGCCGTGACATGCCGTGCGTAGCGGGAAGATCTCAACGCCGTCGCTGAGTCGGTTGCTGGGTTCGCATGGTTCTTGTGACTGGAAATTAGCGTTCCCCTTGGTAGGTTTTTTTCCAGCATATCATGGCCCTCATGGCTACCTCCCAGTTCTACCCCCAGCTGCACATCCAATTATGCCATCGTGTTGAACCCGATTTCGTTTAATTTGATTCACGGACTTGCACCAGTTTACAGTTGCAACGGCTGAGGCAACTGGTGCAATATCAACACGGCTGCAGAGGAACTCCTACTGAACCCAAGCTCCAGTGACACGCCCAGCGGATTTTCGAGATGTGTTTCTGCACCCTAGGGGTGTTACCCGGCTGGTAGGAAGTGGGTTACTAGTGGGATAACCAGGGAACCCCTAAGCTTGGAGTAGTTGAAACCACAACAACCATCAGCAGCTGGGCTTATAAGCAGCTTACAAAATTCCATGAGCCAGCATGTACCAAGGCCCTAAGTGGCCAGGTGTGATTCCAACACTTTTTTAAATCCGGGAGCTCTGGTGGCCATGAAGGGACCCATGGCACACTGGTGAACGAACATGCTTGATATGACACATCTTCATTGTATGAAACTTCCCAAATTTCCATGGATTCTTACGAATTAGATCCATTAAATCCTTTGCAATTCACCAACGTTCACACAAAGAATGCACCACACGGCCGGAAGCTTTGCGATCAACTGCTCCGCTCCCGACTTTCAATTGGTCCCATCGCGGCCGCTTGAACCGCCGCATGCCGTTTCGCACCTTCTCAACACTCGGCAGGTTTGAAGTTTTGAAGCATAGAAACACCTGAAGTTTTTGATTAACTCTTTTGAATGTACAATTTGTTTAATTGTTTTTAATTGTATACACCTTGGTGAATAATGGTGTTTATACAATGTTGAATTTACACCTTAATCTTTTGAATTTACAATTTATGCCAGATTACAATGTGTTGTGCACAATTTAAGGTGCGTGTGCAGCAACATGTTTCCAATAATGCAGAACTACCCAGTGCCATTTCCAGCTTTTGTGGCCATTTTTCCCGGTGAGATCCTTGACTGCTTGTAGCAGAATATGTTGGCATAGCTGCTGCAATGTCACATGGCGATTCTAAGTGCCATATTTGTAGCCTGACTTTATAGCTATCCTTGGAACCACCATTGCAAGCTTAATGAACGGATATACTTCCAAGGTTCAACAGAAAGGATATTATTCAGTATTGCAAGATTATCAAAGGTTGCAACCAAGGTTATTCAGTATTACAAGATTATCACAGGTTGCAACCAAGGTTATTCAGTATTACAAGATTATCAAAGGTTGCAACCAAGGTTACTAGAGTAGGTTTTTGCATTTCTTTCATTGTCCTTCTGCGAAGTGTTGAACGCCTTCGGTCACGAGATTTTCTGCCTCGAATGGGGCGACGCCCACCCAATGGGCCAAGGTTTCCTGTGACTTGGGCGAGCCGTGCAAGGCTTTTAAGTATTGCCAGGGCCTTTTGAAAGCCTGAGGTGACTATGTCAGGGTTGTTGCTTGAAATTTGCATTCTCGTAGTTGTGTATCGGAGTGGAATTCAAGAATGGACAATGCCAAGACTACTTGAGCCCGGTCTATCGATATTGTAACAACCAAGTATAAAATTGCCATTGCCCGACAGCTTATTGGTTTCAGAGTCCTGGTCTTGTTGGTTCTTACCGATCATATTCCTAGGCTTGTTGGTAATGAGCAGCCATGTGTCTATCACGGTTGGTTATCAAAGATAATATCCCTTCTTTACTCTTTCGATTCTACACATGTTTCATGACCAGTTTCCTTATGTATTTTTTTCATGCGGCTCAAGAACCTGGGATGTAGCACATTCTCATGGATGAACCTCCCAAGTTGTGCAACTTGGCATTTCAAAATTTGCTCTGGTCTGGTTTAATTGTCCCTCTTGCTGCGACATGGTGCCAGCTTGTGGATCGACCGAAGCTCAAAGATTTTCGCAGAAATTCTTAGACAGTTGCGACGCATGTCGCTGTACGAATAACTCATCACAGTGGTTACCAGTCGTTGGTGAACAGAATGTTTTCATTGCCCATCACCTAGTGGTAATGATGACTAGTAGCAATGGTTAAGTGATAATCAACCAACAACAATGATGGACTCCCATCTTTCAGACTCTCCTGTTCACCTCTCCAGATCGACGGTGGAGAAGGTTGTGGCGTTTCAGCATGGCATAAACCATCCGATCTCAGTTCTTCAGCTCCTGAAAAAGCTTTCTGACGTGTTGCTCATCCTGAACCATCCATATCTGGCTGGCTTACAGCCACTACCTCAGGTTTTTGCCTTTGTTTGGGATATGATTGATTTACCATATAGCCACTAAAACTTAAACTTTAGCAAGGGATCTAAACGTCACCAAGATACTGTTCAAAAGCAAGCCATCATTAATCGTGAATAGTAATATCAAGTGACTGTCATTATGGTTGTGACATTCCTTTCAGATCCCTATTGCTGGTTTTTAATGGCTAAGCACTAAGAACCATCAAGCAACCATGATTCAGCATCAAAACGTATCCCCAGCAATCACAAAAGATATCTCACCGGCAACTAGATAGCTAGATGTTATCATTGTTAGAACCTTTCGTTACTATTTTCCATGTTTCTGAGCCATCATCAACCACGAATAGCTAGCAAGTAAGCATCAAGATAGCTAATCATAGCAATCATCAACCATGAGTAGCCATGAGTTTCACCATTTCCGTAGCCATCCGTCGCCATTATTGACCATTTTTGTTGCTTACCACTCTTAACCATTGTTATACATCATAGTCAACCATTATTGTTGGTTTATAACAATAATTGGTCATGATTCGCCACTATTACAGGATAGCCATTCTTCACCACTACTCAGCATCGCGTTTATTGAGTTATTACGAACCATATTAGCCCTTGAAAGGGGTAATCGTCATTGTTATTGGGTTATTATCATCAACCATGGCTTAAACCGACTTGGGTAAGTCAATTATTATCCATGGGTGAACAACCAATGAATGATTGATCCTTCATTATTGATAAGTGGGTTTATTGGCTTATTCTGAAGCATTATTAAGCAAATTAACAATAAACCACTGTTAACAATCATCGCTATTAACTATTCATTAACCTTTCTTATTGGACAACATTTCTGACAATAATTGGTCATCATTCACTACCATCAATAGCCATCATTCACCACTAGTAACCATCGTTATCAACCCAATCATTAAACCATGTGGATGTGATCCACATGGCGCTGGTTATGTCGCATGGTGCCAGTCAGAGACTGCGCACCACGAGGGCTCCCCTGCGCCCGGCGCGGGCGTCGTCACGCGCGACCAGCTTCGCGGCTGAACAAAGGGGAATTGGGCGACCCAAGGGTGAGTTGTGAAGGACTAGTGGGTGGTGGTTGATGATAACCATGGGGAGGGTCCTCAAAATAGGAGATCCCCCAAAACATCCAATGTTAACTTTTTTGAGAGTACTAAAGCAACCATTTTTGGGACACCCCTATTTTGAGAAACCCCATGATATGAGGATTGTGATATTATCTATGATCATAGTCGTAGTACTAGTAGTACTAGTACTAGTAGTAGTAGTAGTAGTAGTAGTAGTAGTAGTAGTAGTAGTAGTAGTAGTAGTAGTAGTAGTAGTAGTAGTAGTAGTAGTAGTGGATTTTTGTGTATCATTTCAAAATCTGTCATAATGACAAGGATCGTATATGATGATATGTATTCCTATGAGCCACTAAGGAATGTAATGATCATCACGAGGAATATATGATTTCAAGAGATCAGAAGCACTCAATACTCTGGTTAATGATGTATGATCGTTATGGTCGGGATAGTGACGAACAATAATCAACTACTAAGGTTTGGAGGATAAGCCTAGGCCATGCTATGAACTGGTCAACGAGGATGGGTTGCCAGATTGGATCCCATGGTTATGTGGCATGGTAACGCTTGGCTGTTTGAATCCCAGAAATGAAGCGAGGCTGCATCCAACTGGGATGTTCACTCACCAGCCCACAGCAGCCCCGGAAGGCTCGCGCCGCTGAGACAATAGCTGTGATGCAATTTCTCACATCATGGCACGTTTCGAACGTTCATTGGCAACAGGTATGTGTTCTTCAAATGGTCAAACATGGTTTAACAATCCTATGACCAGTATAGGCCAGACTCAAACCTCCTGTGCTTGATGACCATGTGATAGGGATGTTTTACATTCATTGAGTTGACCACGTTTGTTGACAAGTCGGCCACCTACAGACTCAGCGCGCCTTGAAAAATGCTGCCGCTTGATCATCGCGCTGGTGGTGACATTTGGTATACTCATCCAGCGGTTCAAAAACCACCTATGATTGAAAATCGAAAGCTATTGATCGTTAAACCTATGGTGATTTCTGAATGATGTATCTTCTGCGGTTGGTCACTATGGGGTGATAGAGAAAATCAGAATGGCTTTCTTATCTCCAATCATCTTCCAATTGCTGACAACGAACAGTAGGTCACTTTTCCTCTTGCGCCGCAGTTGCAGGCACTTGATGGAAGTCGTAACATGTGCGGATTCGACTGAGCTTTGTTTTACACTTTGAACATATGCCTCTGAAGAGCTTGGTGATGTTGTTCTGAAGCTCTGAGCAAGACCTCTCTTCAGTGGCAGGTGCTGTCCGAGCATTCTTTTTGGCAAGTAGTTGCTAGCCAACTTGAGTACGGCAGTTGACATCCTCTCTTATTGGATTCTTTTTTTCAATGGTTCATGAACAACTACGACCAACCAAAACAGTCAATGGCATTCAATGGCCAACAACATAACCAATCAGTCACCAGCCCATTAGTTCAACAGTTTCGCACCTCGAATAGCTGCTGACAACTGCTGGCAACTGCTGGCCCTGTACGTGGTGGCACGCCCAATGGCGCGCTTGCGCTTGGAATTCATGCTGCCCCGAAGGGAGATACTGAAGTTGAGGGGTGGTAGTTGGTGCTGAGGGACGAAGTATGGGCAAGTTGATTGTGCCAAAAAATCTTCTATCCTTTCATGGCCTGGATGGGTTTGTACCGGAAAGATTATTACTGGTTAGACTAGTTTAGCAGCCATAATGGAGATAATCTACTGGTTGAACTAGTAGCTACTGGTTAAACTAATGATTGTCAACTGTTTTGTGATGTCCTTTCAGCTTCGAATCCAGGCCCTTAGGTGAAGCGAGTCTATTTGGCGGCGCAGAACCAACCCACGAATTCATGAGGGATGATTGCTCATCGCCATGTGCTGATATTTCAAGGACAGGATTGAAGCTATGCAGAAGAGATCGTTGGCAATAGGTACTGTAACTGCCACTATCAGTATGGACTATGATCAATCATAAAGTTGGTTAATTAGTAGGGGCGACATCAGTGATATTGACACTTATTCATCCGAAATAGGGCCATTCTCAACCAACATCAAACCAATGGTGGCGCATGCCATGACCTGGCTTGGATTGTTTTCAGCGGGCCCAATGTCATCAGGACTTGAGAATCGTTTCTTTTGGCATGGGCGCATGAGTCAAGCATCCTTGATTTTACATCGTATCATGACATCAGGAATCAACAAGGATGATTCTATCTTCGAACTTGATGATAATGAAGGATGATCAACTCATCCTGGACATTTAACTAGCATTCCTGGATATTCTCCTGGATATCCTGCAGAATCATGGCATCCTATGATTTTCCCGAGCATTTCCAACTTGATGAGAATGCCGGATAATTAATCAACCTGGATAATACCATCATAAGTGCCAACTTGGTGTTATCATTCCTGGATAATCAACAAACGCTGGCACCAATGATAGGAGACCTGGAGGATCCCGTCGCAGGTCCATCTCTTCAGACCTGGCGGTCCCTCTGCGGCAACACCTCTCTGCTAGTAGGCGCCCAACGCATAGCCCGAGCCTGTGGTCACCAGCTCGAGGTTCACCACTTGCCCTGGGTCATTGTGGGGTGATGAACCCCTCCGTGGTTGAAGAATCCAAGCAAGTTGGTTGTTTCGGAAGCCAGTGTGGGAACCCTCAAGTTTTGGTTGGTTTATTTTTGTAAATAGTTAATAAACTGAATGATTTGGGGGTAACCATAGGTAACCCTATTTTGAGGAACAGCCAGTTGACATGACTAGAGATCAGGTAACGAAGTTTTCAACAATCAGCAATGGTTGACTGCTATGACGGAGCTGGACCTATGCCTCAGCACTTCCAAAGTGCTACATACACTCCGGTAAACTAACATGGCAATGGAAAATCCGCCAATTAATGATGGTTTCCCAGGGTTTCTCTTGAACATATGGTGATTTACCATTGCAACATTAGTTTACCGGAGGGTATATCACTGCACATCGATAGAATACACATATACATATATATATATAGCTCTATGCCATATGTTTTTCCACACATATACATATGCATGCATACTCTGTCTATCCCTGAGTAGAGACCATTGGTTTGGTTCGTTATTCTACCCTCGGTGTTTTGTTCGTGACTCCCACAACAGAGGGTGACAAATGGTCCATGGCTTTGAAGCCGATATCAAACATGCTTCAGCTGCCAGAATTCAACACGATCAACCTGAGCAGTGGACAACCATTTTGAATCTTCATGCTGAATTATTTTCGAGATGGTTCAACCATTGATGGTTCAACCATTGCTGATTCAATCATTGTTGATTCAACCATTGTTGACCCATTGTTGATTCAACCGTTGTTGATTCAACCATTGTTGCTTCAACCATTGTTGATTCAATCATTGTTGATTCAACCATTGTTGATTCAATCATTGTCGATTCAATCATTGTTGATTCAATCATTGTTGATTCAACCATTGTTGCTTCAACCATTGTTGATTCAACCATTTTTGATTCAATCATTGTTGATTCAACGATTGTTGATTCAACCATCGTTGATTCAACCATTGCTGATTCAAAAATTTTGATTCCACCATCATTGTTGATTCAACCATTGCTGATTCAATCATTTTGATTCAACCATTGCTGATTCAATCATTTTGATTCAACCATTGTTGATTCAATCATTTTGATTCAACCATTGCTGATTTAATCATCATTGTTGATTCAACCATTGCTGATTCAACCATCGTTGATTCAACATTGCTGATTCAATCATTGTTAACTGGGGAACTATTAAAACAGATAAGCAATTTCAACTTGATTCGACCGCTGTTGTGCTTGGTGGGGTGGTTATTCATCAGCTTCACCATTCACCCACCACTTCTTCGGAGCTTCGTTCTACCGGATTTGCTTCGATCTGGCGACCACAAACCTTCGCTTGGCCCTGCTTTGTAGCGAACGCGACGCCGCCTGAAACCGCAGGGTGGTCGAGCCATGGTGAAAAATTGCAGCTGGGTCACGGAGACAACATTTGAGCTGGAAATCATGGGTTCCACAGTCACCATGCCCAAGGTCATACTGGCAATAGCGGATGCCACTGATCGACATTGGCCGCTCCTTCCTTTCGCCATTGAAGCGTTCCCCAGCGAAAGCTGAGGACAACAGAGGACAGCATCGTGTCTAGCCAGATCATCCAGATCTGCAAAACAATGCCTCCCACGTTAATCAAAAACACAATGCAAGGTCTCCACACTTTGTTTTAGAAGACATTCGGGGGTTTCTCAATTCAGAAGGGTACCCCCAGTTATCATCCAGTTTAGTTTCACCATTCATGCTCACAAACCATCCACAACTTTGGGGGTACCTATTTTGAGAAACCATCATTTCAACCAGAGCTTCAAGGATTTAAAATCAGCATCACAGCATCACCACCCAATGGCGGCCCTGATGGCCGTTGGAGTCTGGGCCCCTGTGGGCACTGAAGTTGCAGGTGATCCGGCGGCCCATGGCTGATCATGCATGGAAATAAATGGTTGGCAACAATCAACCTGGTTGTCAACCATTTATTTCCATGGTTGCGAAGCAACCCCAGATTATCAATCATTGCTGAAAATCTGGTTGCGAAAGCATCGCCAAAGATTGAGACAGACTCCAGTAGTAGAATGAGATGATACTGGATTTAGAACACGGCTCAAGATCAAGTGCTTTCAGTAGCGTAGGTTTGTTGTTTTTCCTGGAACAGTTTTTTTGTGCAGATTTTGGATGAAGAATTTTGGGCGATCTGGAGGTGAATGTAAGACTGCTGACAACTCAAGTTGAGAAATCATATCGCTGTCATGATTCAGTTTTCTCTCCTGCTTGCTTTCAAGAGTTCGCTGGATCAATAAAGTATGGAAGACGCTCTGGCACAGGACAAACCAGATTCTTACTTGTACCGACCTTATCACCTTACCAAGACCCTAGCTGACTCTTTGTAATTTCGTTTGGTAGATCGAACATAACGACACGAGAACTATGTCTGAAGTCCAAGATCAAAACCAGTTGTGTTCAACAGCTGACACAATGGCTCAAAACAGTATCTACGAGAGTGCTATTGTTTCTGGGAAGCCTCGGGGAATGCAGAGTATGGATGGAATGGAGTAGGCTGTAGGCTGGAGGGTTGCAGAGGATGTACATGGATACTCTGGGGCAAAGTGGTCTGAGGGGCGGTTCGAGATGCTCCAAGAGTCTCATAAAACACTGCTGTCAGGGCACCTGAACCATTGTGAATCGGATCATGTGATTTTTTTGTGCCTTGTAGTTTCAACACAGACCACTGCTTCATAACGTTGTCCCACCATAGTTTGATTTGATATGAATCAACAGCAGAAGCAAAGTTTGCCTTTCTGGATTTGATAGAAATTCTAGGGTTCATACAGGAGATTCGTGCAAGGCCTTTTGGAAGTTGATGCCACTGACAGATTACGACCATTCCTTGCATCATTGGGGAAGGTGGGCTCCCGGAACCTGTTAAAACCTCTCAGGCAAAGTCTTCAAAGTATCGACAAAATTGGGGAATAGAAAGGCAGGTAAGTCAAATTATTGACTGGATGTTGAACGAAGGAGATTCTTGACAGGTTTCAGGCGCCAGGTGAAACTTCGGTCCAAAATTGTTGGTTGTGGATTCCATGAACCTCCAGGGTATTCCATGGACGAAATGTGGCGATTTGTCATAGGGGTGACTCTTTTCCGATGCAAACTTGTTGCAGAAGGTTTCCACAAAAGGCTCCTGAGAAGGTGCCCAGATTGTTCCAAATAGGTCTGTGACTTGCACTGGTGGACAATTCCTAGAAGGTGGATTATGGTTTGTCACTAGCATTCTTTGTCTTTTTCAATTTGTTCCTGGGTCGCCGCTGTGTTCCTGGGTCGCTGCTGGAGGTCATGAAATATGCATTCCTTTTTGGTTTTAGATAATTTGGATGATTTTATGGATCTTATTCGATCTCACCAGTCAGTATTAGTACCATGAGTTAACCTCACCAATTAGTTGCACCTTAGAGATTTTCAACAGTTGCAATCTTTGAGGATTCCGGCTGCTCCAGCTTCCAAGGCTCCACTAGCTTGCCAGTGAGAGCTGTGCAACTGGAGTGCAGCAGGCAGATTTGTGCTTTTGCAAGTTGGAAGTGGATGGTTTATTACCATAAATGGTTAATAAACTGGGTGATTTGGGGGTATTCTATTCTGAGAAACACCGATATACGATTTCTGTATATATATATATATATTTATAAATATATATATATAGGTATTTATATATGCTAACGAAGATATTCCTATAAATACCTACTTAAGACTTAATTATTCGTTTTCGTGACAGAACTCTTTCAAGATGCACATACTAAACATACTAGCTCCTTCTTTCCTTGCACATTCAGCCATGTCCATGATACTGTAGAACGATTTCCTGTCAGAATCCGAATATGATCACACAATCGTGTGATTTGAAATTTACGTCTTGTTCGTGTGTATGTACCCATGTATCGAGAAGTCAGTTCTGATGGCATGCGATGCATTGACCCACATGTTTTACGTTTCCTGGTTGTGATTTCTGTAGGCATTTTTCAGGAGATGGAAACCATGTGGGTCACAGCATTTTGTTTGCAGGAGAACTCGCTGCAAACATGTTGCACCTTCTGGGTGTTGAGGACTGCCTTTGATTTCTGGTTCAGCTACAGTGCATGGAACCAGGGTAGAACCATCCAGATCCATTGCGTAGTGTCCATTCTTGCCTTGTTCTTGTTGCCATTACCTGATCAGGACAGCTTCCACTCTTTCACATTGCCTGCTCAATTGATCACCGCACGCCTGGATGTGGAAGTACACCTTCTGGCAGGCAAGGGAGTGGGAGTATGGTTTGGAGAGTTGCCTATCCCCCAAGTTGTATTTCCACGTGTTTCCACTGTTGGCCTTTCCAAAAACACTGCGTGTATCCCCATCCAGAAACTCACTAAGAATTGTTGTGCAGCTGTGAACAGATATGAACAGATGCACCTGCGATGTCCCTCTCATTGCTTCAGAGATCAAGCCACAATGAACCTTCAGTCCGTGGTAGGTGACAGACCCCAAAGGGGCAAAATAGCAAACCTTGGTTCAGGGTCTCCAAATTACTACTTCCACGCAGTGGAAACCAAGTATTAAAGGTTATTTGTTCATGGGAAGTCAGGTGGGGTTCATTCATATATGGCTTTTAGTGGTTTACAGTTGAATCGGAAGGTTTGCTTAGAATAAATGTTTCTGTTCCACAGCCAAGATGCGTTCAAAAAGCTTCTTGCTTTTGTTTTCTTTTTTCTGTCATCATCGGATGTTCGGTCCTGCCAGGTGCCACGCAACAGGGCCAGATCGTAGAGAAAGCGAATGAAGCTAACCAAGCACAAGGGTGCACCCAAGTCCTGCTACAGCTTGGACTTTGCGAAGGCCGCGTTTTTTCAAATTTGACGAGTCTCGCAAAGCTTGAGGCTTTGCCTGGTGCACCGAACAGTGTAAAGCACATTTTTGCTTGTTGAAGTTAAGAACACGGAAACCGCCAATGAGGTTTTTCTCGCAGATGCAATCATTGCTGCTCAAAGCTTTGCCAACATGGATTTGGCATGATTTGGCACCGTATACCTGCGTCCCAATTTTTGATACATGAGGTGCTCAAATGGGAGATGCAGACTGCAAAGCCAGCCGCTTTCACCAGCCTAATTTTTGCAGGGTTTGCTTTGTCTCGCTCACAGTTGAAGTCGAATGCCCGCTGCTTTTCTTTGTCCCTTCCCTCCAAATACACGTACGGGCAAAAGCCCTTAGGAATCCAAACGAACAGAACCCTCCACGGGAACAGACTGTTGCCACTATGCTTGCAAAGGAAGTGCTGTACACTTTCATGATTGGTTCTGAAGCAAGAAGAGAAAAGACAATAATTTGTTTGGGCAGCAAGATTCAGATGTTTGCCCGCCTCGTTCTGCTTGGCTCAACTTCATGCATCCATCCTGTCTTGTCGAGCGTCATTAGGTCATGCGGTGCACAAGCATGAGCCCGGTTTTTATGTTCCCAGACAACTCTTGAAGAGGTAAACGTTGCCTTCCCGCCCACAAAGATTCAAGTTGTGATAGACTAAGGAAGCATTAACTTTTGCTGTTGTTTCCAAATAGCTGCCCAGGATTTCTTGAAACGACCCTGATTTGGCAAGCAAGGGTGAGTGCAGCCACAAAATGATTCCGGGTGTGTACCGTGTGCGCTTCAGCAGTCAAATTGTGGTGCAAATTCTTTCTTTGTAGAATCAAAGAGCACTGAGCAGGCAGCTTTTTCCTGTTTTGAAAGGAATTTTCTCAAGAGGACAAATCAGAGTACAAACCTACCGGTCGCAGCACAACAGCTGGATTTCCTTTCTTTTCTATGAGCCCAAGCATCAAGAAGCCAGTGGTGATGTAGAGGTGTCAAGCCACATCAAGGTTCAGTCCTGAACAAAGAAGTTGCTTTGAAAATCCCCACAAGAAAGCCATGCTGCTCCATCTTCAGATGCACCCCAAAATGGGTCTTTTTACACACTTTTTTGTACGCCAATGTTTGTTGCGTCCCGCAGGTTGAAGAGATGGAAGCAGGAACAGCAAACCCAGTGGACTTGAATCTGATCCTCTCTTCCTGTTTGTTTTGTTTTGGATTCTGCATCAAACCAGCTGTTTTCTCAGAGCTTGGCTCGCCAACACACCAAGAAAATGTTTTCGTGAGCTCTTGCAGATCATGCCCTGAGCAAGGGGTGAAGAAGCCGTGACCAAATTGGCGGCACCAGAGATAGCCAGAAACCAAGCTGTGTTGCATCAGTTGCTGGGGCCTTTCTCGCTGGTTGCTTCATTTGCCTGGCGGTGCCCTGACTATTTCTTGATTTTGTCAACTTCCATACTTCCTTCCCAAAGCTTCATCGGCATAGTGCAGGTAGCGCGTGGCATGTCTTTTTCTCTGGCAATCTTTGTGGATGTGACCTGCCAACAATGTGTGAACCACGAGGATCCAAATCCTGCTTCAGGTTGGGTCTTTGTGAGGTTAGAATCAACAGGGGCTGCAAATGCAAGGCAGCTGAAGACTCGGAACAAATAAATGCTGGGGAGCACAGTTGCTGAAAGTCTCGCCTGTCAGGTGTGTAGACCCAAAGCTGTTGGGCCTTGCCACTGTTCCCATAGATCACTACGACAACCGTGCCCTTAACCTCCACATCCAGGACCAGCAGCTTCTTCGGGTAAGAGAATCTTTAGCGCGGTCAACGGGTCGTGTCCATGACGGCAGGCAGCTTCTGTGGCTGATGCGTGGAGGCTGAAACCATGCGACACTTGGAGCAAGATACATCAAAAAATCAAGCAAGAGCAAGTTGAATCTGGTTCGCAGCATGTTCCTTTGACCTGTTTGATGCCCGTGACCCCTTTGCTCACACAGAGTCAGTGTCCAAAGAAGTTTGCTCATGCCAAAAGTGAATTCTTGTACTGGGAGAATTGCAACAAGCCGCGGAACCTGAATCTGACCCTCTCTCCCTATGTGCTTTATTTTGGATCTGTCAAACCTGTCATGTCAAAGTTGTTTGGCTCTCCAAACATCTTCACTTCTACCACGCATTTTGCCATGCGGCATGGCATGGCCTTGGGGTAGTCGGGCAAAGGGTCGGAAGCGGAAGGCCTTTCAAACCGATCACATCTAGGCCAGCTGGTAAACAGGGCAATTTGCAGTTGCAGTTTTGGGCGAATTCCTTCCAGTTTGTTCATGCTTCATGGGCTTTGCGAGGATATGACAAATTTTTGTAATCTTGTCGACTAACCCTTTTTCTTCCCAAAGTTTCACTGGTATGATGCAGCAATCCAGGGGCATGTTTGGCACTGCCGCAATCCCTGTGGATATTGCTCTCCAACATGCTTGGAACCAGAGGGCCAGGCCAGTTTATGCTACATGTTGATAAACTTGCAATTTTGCCAAGTTGCCAAGCCATGTAAAGCACACAGTTTTGCTGGGCTTGTCAAGAATTGTCGCAGATGTTTGGTGAGTGCAAAACGACAGAAGTTGCAGATGAACATCCTCCATGAGAATCCATGAGATGCAAGCAATAGTTGCTGAAGGTTTGGCCATCGGCATCCTCGACCCTGTTTATTTGTTTCCCCACGGAAAAAAAGTTGAGATGCTTGACTACTTGACCCGGACATGATGCAAAATCAATCGCTTTCATCAGTTAATGCTTGGCGGAGGTGGCTCTCTCATCGTCATGCTCTAAGTCCAACTGGTCGTTTTGCTTTTTTGTCCTGCTTCCCTCAATTGCGCGTGCAGACAAAGTCTGCAAGAATCCAGACGAGGAGAATGCCCAAGACAACCGAATGTCAAATCCACGCTTCCTGAAAAGAAGCTGCTCGCTTTCACGCATGGTACGGGGTTTTATTGAAAGAAGAAAATACAAATTTGACCAGAAACTGCAATTGCTTGCTTGTTCTTTTTTGTTTGGAATCGAGTCATGCATTCAGCCTCTCTTGTTAGCCATCCCACAGTGCATGGAGAGGTGCGGCTTCAGGTCGCGGTAAAATCATGCGAAGCTATTGGGCATCTTGGTAGGTGAAGTCTTGCCATATTTCAGACGTAACAGTCTGGAGGAGAACTTCGGTGGCCCGCCTTGCTATCAACACCAGTGACTGCCGTGCACAGGTGATTCCGCGCTGTGGCAGCCACAGGCAAGTGCTAGAACATTTCATGTTTGATTCCATACTTCTAGAAGGCGGTCGGGTCTCAGTGCAATTCGGTATGGTGGACAAGTTCATGCCACATGGGCGGCTCAGCCTTGCAATGACCAGCCTTCGAACCGTCTTGGATTGAAGGCAACATTTGCAGTCGATGACAAATATCTATAGCACAATACTGCACAGCTGTTATCAGCTGCTTGCTCCATGGTGCACCTCGCAGAATCCACAAAGGTGTGCTGTGTTTGAGATGTCATGGGGAGACTGTGTTTGAAATCCTTGCACTGTAAGCGTGAATCCAACTTTCTTGCGCTGCTGTCGGTGACCGCGCAGAGCAGGCAGCCCGTGTATATGAAATAATGTTGTGGGCAAGATGCAGAAGATGTAGAAGAACAGCGAACAACTTATTCATTTTTTCTGCAAGCAAACCAGCTATGTTGTCAGCCAGAGGACTGTCCATCTTCCTTTGCTCACCATATCCCTTTTGTTTGGATCGGTCTATCCCGGCCTTGACCAAAGAAAGCAACCTGTCCAGCTTGTCCAAATTTAGCAGTAGTTTGGCGGTTCAGGTTCCAAAGCCTAGCCCCTGGCCAGTGGCTGCCCAGGAAGCCTTAAGACTTGGCCAATGATCTCTGCATGTTTTTTGCCAGGTGGCGATTTGAGTCTTGCCAGTGACTGGACACAGTCTTGATTCTATCGAGACACCTGTTTGCCCCCTGCAGTTTTGCAAGTTTGATGCAAACTCTTCAATGTAAGAATTTCCCCCACCTTGATTCCTCAAATGCTTGTGGTCTTCTCGGGCCGTTGAAGTGTCAACCAGCTGAGGGCAGTGATCGTTTGTTTTCCACTGTTTGTCTAGGGTCGACTGCGTTTTCTTGTCGGAACTTTTTTCCTGCAGGCACTGCAGGCTTTCAGTGAACCAGCAAAGGTCCATTGTCAAAGATAATTGGCGAGGTTTAGCATGTCCGAATCAGATTTGAATGCGTCTGCTGTGCCGTGCCTCAGTGGTGCTTTTGGAGCATGTTGAGGCATCCATCATTGCCTACTAACAGCGAAGCAAGGTAGACACGGTTTTGAGAAAACCATGTTCAAGTTCTGTAGCTATGGTTTCAAGTGCCGTATTGTCCCTAAAAAACCATACAAGAATTGTGTTTGAAACCTTGGTATTTTGGGTTCACGTTGGCTTTATCAACTGGTGTAATCTTGGTTCAAAAGTGTTTTCCCATTGAGATTTGTTTCACAATGAAGCTGATTTCAAGAGACTTTAAGAGTTGTTGCCTTCTCACCCATGAGAAATCCATTCGAGGCTTCATTTGCAAGCAATTGCTTCTGAGACCCAAGAACTCTTTTGCCTCCTTTTTCTGGGCGCCAAGACTCACGCACTGGCGAGGCAAACCATTTGGTAGAGCCTCCTTCAGGCTCTGAATGCCAATGCTGCGAGCGACACTTTGCAAAGTGCAATGCGTATCTGTTGCCTTTGCCTCATGAGTTCAATCGTCAAACCCATCATGTTTAGCATTTCCTTGGTGACAAGCCAAGGAATGATTGCTCCTGCTGCTACCGCACTTGCAATGACAGAACAAACATGTCACTGCTGCAGCTGCAAGGGGAACTTACGCTTGTTTGGATTTGAGATGCCAAAAAGTAGCTGTGTAGGTGTCAGCCGTGGAAAATCTTTCCTTGCTCTCGTTGCATTCTCTTCAAATTTCAAGCAATACTGGAGGCTTGACGCATTCCTGGTTCTCTCCAGAAACAGATTCTTGCCACAGAGCTTTGTTGGTGGTTGGGGATGCATCACTTGTCTTGGTTTGTGTGTGGATTGGGGCTATCATGGCAGAAGCCCAGTTGAAGCCAAGCCAGCAAGGTCTGGATGCCGACCTGCGCATTGCAGTCTTGCACCTCCAGCAGTTGTGTTGCATTGCGATGTGCCGCCTGCTTTCAGGCTGCGGAATTGTCGGATTGTTGACAGAATAGACTCCAAAACTTGATCGAGTTGAACCCTTGCAGTTGCATAGCACTGTGTACATGCGATGCTTCCTGCGGTGACCGGATTAGGGAAACACAACAAGCAGGCGTGTTAGGGAGGCAGACAGGAGATCTTATTCCAGCTTACTTTTCTATCATCTTACCAAATTCCCTTACTTAGACGTGTGCTCATTCAAGTGGGCTTGAAACTTTGGTCATCGGAATCGTGCTGGTTCGGACGTTCCATATTCAAGAGGGAAGCTTTCAGGCAAGAATGCCAGTGCATCGTTGCCAAGTGTCCCTGCTTGTTGGGTGCACGGTCCTCGTATTTGTGTGTGGAATCACAAAGCAGCATCTCAATGATTTCCCCCACCTTGATTCCTCAAATGCTTGTGGTCTTCTCGGGCCGTTGAAGTGTCAACCAGCTGAGGGCAGTGATCGTTTGTTTTCCACTGTTTGTCTAGGGTCGACTGCGTTTTCTTGTTGGAACTTTTTTCCTGCAGGCACTGCAGGCTTTCAGTGAACCAGCAAAGGTCCATTGTCAAAGATAATTGGCGAGGTTTAGCATGTCCGAATCAGATTTGAATGCGTCTGCTGTGCCGTGCCTCAGTGGTGCTTTTGGAGCATGTTGAGGCATCCATCATTGCCTACTAACAGCGAAGCAAGGTAGACACGGTTTTGAGAAAACCATGTTCAAGTTCTGTAGCTATGGTTTCAAGTGCCGTATTGTCCCTAAAAAACCGTACAAGAATTGTGTTTGAAACCTTGGTATTTTGGGTTCACGTTGGCTTTATCAACTGGTGTAATCTTGGTTCAAAAGTGTTTTCCCATTGAGATTTGTTTCACAATGAAGCTGATTTCAAGAGACTTTAAGAGTTGTTGCCTTCTCACCCATGAGAAATCCATTCGAGGCTTCATTTGCAAGCAATTGCTTCTGAGACCCAAGAACTCTTTTGCCTCCTTTTTCTGGGCGCCAAGACTCACGCACTGGCGAGGCAAGCAATTTGGTAGAGCCTCCTTCAGGCTCTGAATGCCAATGCTGCGAGCGACACTTTGCAAAGTGCAATGCGTATCTGTTGCCTTTGCCTCATGAGTTCAATCGTCAAACCCATCATGTTTAGCATTTCCTTGGTGACAAGCCAAGGAATGATTGCTCCTGCTGCTACCGCACTTGCAATGACAGAACAAACATGTCACTGCTGCAGCTGCAAGGGGAACTTACGCTTGTTTGGATTTGAGATGCCAAAAAGTAGCTGTGTAGGTGTCAGCCGTGGAAAATCTTTCCTTGCTCTCGTTGCATTCTCTTCAAATTTCAAGCAATACTGGAGGCTTGACGCATTCCTGGTTCTCTCCAGAAACAGATTCTTGCCACAGAGCTTTGTTGGTGGTTGGGGATGCATCACTTGTCTTGGTTTGTGTGTGGATTGGGGCTATCATGGCAGAAGCCCAGTTGAAGCCAAGCCAGCAAGGTCTGGATGCCGACCTGCGCATTGCAGTCTTGCACCTCCAGCAGTTGTGTTGCATTGCGATGTGCCGCCTGCTTTCAGGCTGCGGAATTGTCGGATTGTTGACAGAATAGACTCCAAAACTTGATCGAGTTGAACCCTTGCAGTTGCAAGGGCTTTGGCAAAGCAGCAGTTACGGCAGATAACACTGCATGTCTAGGAAGATCTGGTGCTGACATGACAGACGAAGCGGCGCTGTTGAAGCAGCTGCCCAGGAGGTTTTGTGTTGCTCCTGACGTAGGCAATACTTTAGGATTTGTTAGCTGCCAGTTCGGATAAACCTTTTTCGATTGAACACTTGGACTGTCAGCTAAGCAGCGGAAAATCCTTTGTTCAAACTTCTAAAACAGCTTTCGGTGTGGAGGAGACCTTGAACATGAAGCAAGCCACAGCAAAACATATGCCGTTACCGTGATGACTTCGCTGCCAAACCCAGGTGTGAGCAGTTTCAGTACCAGCCAAAGAAGATGGTTTTCCCAGGAGGTTGAAAGTGGCCGGAAGGTTCAGCTGCACTATTTGATTTCCATGGATGCGTGAACGCAGGGCATCGTAGGAGTTGCCTTTCAACTTGCCTGCTGCAATGGACTTCAAATTGTGAAGCCTTTCAAATGACCAGAGCAGGCTCCGTTTGGAGGAAAGTGTTGCCTGGGCATGCTATGATCATTTTGGATTCTTGACGAGCCCTTCCGTGTCCTCTTACATCAGAATACCGTTTGGAGAAGCGAACGGACATGTGGTCATGACAGCTCCATTGCGCCTAGTTGCAGCCGCGCACAAGTTGACCAGTTTCGTTTTGGAGCGGTGCGGGTATGTATGACTATACCCGTGATCAATCAACAGTCAACCGCCCAACGACTTCTGCATGACAAAGGGCCCGGAGACATTTTGAATTCTTGGTGCGCGATGATGGGTGCTGTCCGTGCTGCTTTGCCTGGCTTGCCAGTTTTAATGAGTTTCGTGCCTTGTGTGCCATTTCCTTCCAAGATTCAAGTCCAACATGTTTGAAGCAATCTCTGCTGTCGGCTTTCTGCGTGGATCAGTGGACATGGCTTTGAGATCCTCGTCAGGGACAATCAGGATCCGCCCCGGTTCTTGTTTCTTCTGCAGCCTGCAAACGCCGAGACGAGTTGACTATGGATGGATGTGACCAAAGTGGGATGCGAATCGCAAAGAAGCAGGTTGAGCCCGTGCAATGGGCAGGCATCATGTGGGGTGGAAAAGCAGCAGGCTCCACAATAGATGGCAATAGATGTTTTCGTTTGCGTGTGCTTGCTCGTTAATAGTCGGCAGCGTAGACGAAAGAAGTTGATGATTGCGCTTCCATTGCTGAGCGCGTTCAAAAATTGGCATTGGCACCTTCGCCGCCACTTTTTTTGCACTAACCAGTTCTGTGACAAGTTGCGCCTTGTAGATAATTCTTTCCTAATTTAAAGCCTTGCGAAGTTGCGGTTCGCAGACCTTGTCTCATTTTGAATCAAAGCTCCATTGATAATGAATCGTGATGGTGCCGCAATCAAGTTTTTGCGCCCTGGATGTTGTGATTTTGCCCACCCACCCTTTTCTGTATCTGAGCTTTGCAGATTGCTCTGTGAGTTGACCGGATTGTGTTGCGGAAGGGCAGGTTGCATTTTCTGCTGACAACAGATGTAAACTCTTTCGCACAGGCAGCCATCCAGAAAGAACAGCGCAGTTGGACAGAGTCATGTTGGGTTCAGTGTTGGCAAGCAGAATCATATTGGATGCCTCCTTGTCCTATCAGACCGAAACGAAACACAACTCTGCGTTTTTGAGATTTGATTCTGCATTTGTTTCTCGTTCTTTCAAACATAGCTGTTACGGAAATTATCAGTTAGGTGTTCGGTTAGCCCGCCAAATTTTCGTATGACTTTATTTGAAATGTATGGAAGTGTAATGTAGTGTCAAAAGAGTTTGCATTTGCGCCATCCTACTTCTTCTCGGCCTGTTGTGACCGGAAGGCGCCGGCTTTTGCGCCTTTGCGTGGCCGATTTTCATCACTTTCATGAACACTTGACAAAAACGGATGAGCGGAAATAAAATTCTGGCTTTGTGGCGTGCCTGAGCCGCTGCTTCTAGTCAGCAAGCGTCCTGCCTAAAATGGACATTTTGCCACATTTCACAGCCGCGGTCGCGGCTTGCTTTGCAGCCAGATCTGTTTCGCGCAAGAGTAGCGTGAAATGTTTGGAATGTTTTTGCTCTTCAAAGCAGTGCTGCGCAACACGCGCATCAGTTGGGGTTATCCTGCTGGAAAGATGTTTGAGCGTTGATGCAAACCACATTTCGTTCCTAACCTGAGTCCTGTCAGGCCGCTTGCTTGAATTTTGTGATGTCTCTGTGTTTTTTGAATTTCCGACACGGCTAGAGTTGGCCCGCCTGGTGATGAGAAGTGACTTCGAAGAGCATGAGGGCAAAGGGTGTGGCTGTAAGATGTGAAGCAAACCAACCTGTGTGCCGGGCCTTGCCCTTGACTCGCCACGCCCGAGCTCAAACGCCCCTCCGATCCTTCTAGTATAGTGGAAGCAACTGCGCATTTCTTTCAGCCACAAAGCGACTAGTATCTCGACTGGCACAGGTTTTGCAAATCTTGCATGCTTTGAAGAATCTATGTGCGGGAGTAGGTGCGGCACAAGTCTGGCCGTCCATGACATGATGACTTTTGCGCATTCCCGATCCCGACATGCAGGAAGAACACAAACAAACATGCACAATCTAGGAATGTGGGAGACGCAGCCGCAGGTTTGGTGGACATTTCAAAGCACGTCAAACATTGATGTGCGCATTTTAATTTTGTTTTGGCGTGGCTACGTGAGGTTTCGCACTGCATCACCCGTCTCTTTGAAGATGGAGCACAAGCAAGTATAAGAAAGGAAATCACGGGGATCTGGGCCGTTTCGATGAAACTCTTGCCGCAGTCTTTGCTATGGGGTCCATGAAAAACAATACTAGCAACTATTCACATTGCTTGTTATTGGCTCAGGCTAAAGATTCTATGGCCTGGATGTTTACAATAGTGCAACAACCTACCGACAGTCGTACTGTTCTGCAGCCACTTCTTCAAACGTTGCGGGGCTGATCACAGGTTTTCGTGGAGCTTCTGTCATCTTTGTCGAGCCATGCCAAACCATCACATGCAGTGCAACAAATATTGCCAGCCAACCGGTTTCGGTTCTGAAGAGAGGATGGAAACAGGCCGAACACGTGGTCTTCTTCGAGTAAATTGACGGCTCGGAGTCAGATGCTTTCTGCCCTTCACCAAACTAAATCCTACTGGCAGGGGACAGATGGTCTCGGAGCAAGCTGTGCTTCCGGTTGCTTGGCAGGTGGCCATGCTCACGCGTGCGATGAGGTGGCGCTTTTCAGGCAATGCCAACTCAATGAGAGTTGGCTGACTGGGCCACTTTCTTTTTAGAATATACTGACGTAGCTTCAAGAAATCTAGCGGCGTAGCCTGAATGACAGTTGTTTGAAAGTCATTTTTGAGGAACCAGCTCAATATGTGAAGACAACCGTTCGCAGCTCAAACCGTTGCGCTAAATGCATCTCAGTGTTTAGCAGGCATGGGGCCAAACATTCTGGCTGATGTTACGCCGTCTGAAACGGCGCAAGTGCAGCAATCGCTTGCGGCTTCCCTGCATGCATTGGATTTCTACTCGTCAATGGCCGTGCAAACAAGTTAAGACAACCAAGTTGTCCATCGTCAAAAGGGAGATACAGCTCACAAATGGTGGCTACTTGTACATTCCACATGTTGAACATTTTTCTTGGAACCCATACTTTTGTCGCCAAAGCGCAAAGACTAGATGATTTAGCCTTGCAATTTAGCATGGTAGCGTGTGACAGCGCAGCGCCCTGGCTCCTCATGTTTGGAAAACCAGGGTTCAGATTCTAGACTAGGCGGCAATTGCTTTTATAACCGGGATACAGTCATTCGTTAGAAATTTTCAAAATATCATGCGCAAGTTTGTCGCCGCACTTGTCAAGGTGCTACAGGCATGCCCCGAAGGTTTCCAACTCAAGCGCCGCAGGGAATTCATTTCAACACATCGCCAGGTGACGTTTGTAAAGGGAACAGAGTCAGTGGTCACGGAAATCAGAAATGAAGTGGTGCCATTGCAGGCCCTAGTTTCTTTCAACTTCACCTTCACTTTGCGCACTGGTCCGCTGCTATTCTTGGTGGGAATTTTCGATAGGACACGGAAGCCAAGGTGATGTTCTGCGAAAGCAGTCAAGAGCATTCTCTCAGATAATGCAAATTAGCCGTCCCAGGCATGAACGCCGACTTTGGCATTGCCAAACTATTGTTAGCAGAACTTCGGATTTAAAGCAAGGAGTTCTTGTGGCTAGATTGGGCTCCTGCAGAACTAAGATATAGAATTCAGGGTTTAGGTCAGCTGCTTTGTGAGGATGTGGAGGTCTGTTGTGGGACACTTCGTGCATCTCCCTGCATGCGGGTGATTTGCTTTGCGCCAAGAAGTTTGATGGGGTTGAACGTTGTTTCAAGCGCAGGCCGCACGGTAGAGTCGAGGAACAAATGGCCGGGGTCCGTTTGTTTGAGCCTGTCCCCTGCAAGAATTGCGATTTCACGGATCGCTGTGGTAGGACTTAAGTGTTTGAGAGCCAAAGAAATCCAGGAACTGGAAGACTTGCCGTGCGCTGGTTGCACTAGCTGAACTAGGATCACTGGGATGGGATGCTTCCCCATAACCGCGAAGTCATGCCAAGGCGTTTTGGTGGGAAGGCACGCGCAGGGACAATACCAGGACTCCTGCCGATCTCAGACATGGTTTTTTCAATTGGCGCGTGGCTTTCAAACATGGCAAGTCTTTATGTAGTGCCAAGTGGTCTCTGACAATTTTTCAACATGTTTGTTGGCAAACTTGATTCCCGAATGGAGAAGGAACCAATGTGGACATTAGCCTTCATACCCAGCGTTCATAGTGGGGGAAGCAGGCTGATTGCTAGCTGCAATTTGCCGCGGCAAAAGCTTGTTAAGTGAGCGCGGGCAAACAAGTAAGATTGATCAGGTGTTAGGGCCCAAAATGTGTCTTTTTTTAATCAATTTGGTTTCTACCTAGACAGTTGGAGTTAAAGGACAAGTGTTTGGATTTCCAGCGGCGTTCCCAAGATGATGCCATCAAATGCTTCCCGGCAAGATGTTTGCAGGATTTTGTTGGCTCGAACTTGTTCACATTATGTTCAAAGGTTCAGAGCAAGCGGTCGCAAACCGGTGGAACTTCCAAATCAACATTGTGTTGCGTCGGATTTGTTGGCAAGAACTTGCTGCATCCGCCCTGAAACAACTTTGTGCTGGCAGTGGCCGAGTTCAAACAGTTGATTTGCTTTGTGACCTGTGCGCGGGCAAGATGCTTGATAGGCGCTCAGGAAAAAAACGAGCAAAGTCAATCTTGCTTTGCAGCATTTTTTCAAAGGCATAGCACCCATAACGCCAGGAACACTTTGGACAAATGCTGGCCGTGCATCATCTATTGGCAGAAAGCTGCGCTGTGCTGATTTTTGGCGGGTGATGCTACATATTTGTTTTGATCCTAGCAGGCTCCTTGGCCTTTGCCACCGCCTCTCTGGCATTGTAAAGGTTGCCAACACAGAATTTCTCCGCGATCATTCTCATGCTGTTGCATTGTCCCCAGCAAAGCTGCAGTTGCTATTTTTGCACCAGTGCCAGTTTTTCAAGAAGGTTCTTCCAGTTTCTTCCCCACCGCAATTGGCAAAAACACTTTGTGGTTTCACACAATTGCTGCAGCATCCAATATGTTTGCAGGGCAAGGAATGAGAGCGCATTGCCATAATGGCCGAAACATTTCAGAGAAGTGCTTGGTTGGAAGAACCTTGAGGTCAAATACCTTGTTCGACAAATTGTTCCTTTCAATCAGAAACTGGAGTTGGCAGGGTCTCTATAGCATCTGAAGATCAAACGTTATGAGATGAACGCCGTGTGGATTGTTCAAATCCGCTGGGTGATGCGCGCATCGTTGTGACTGCGTGCGGGCCGAACAGTCTTTCAATAGGACCCGGTTGGATGATTGCTCTTCCGCCAAGAAGGACAGCGGGGCCTGGCGCTACCCCATTGCTCCCATGGTATGATACTAGCCTTTGCGCCAGCTTATTTACTTTGGAGACGACAATCACGACCCTGGGATTTTTCAATTTTTTCACGTTGGAACAGAAGTAACAATGAATCACGTTATGTCTGCTCCCAACATGAAAATGTACCATCACCGTGATAAAGTTCCAGCACTATAATTGCGTTCCAGCAACATGATGTCGTTGCAGCAACATGATGAAGTTCTACCATCATGATAACGTTGCAGCAACATGATTAGGTTCCATTACTATGATTACGTTCCACCACCATGATAGCGTTCCACCACCATGATCAGGTCCCACCCCCATGAGAACGTTCCGCCACATTAATCGCGCTTCAGCAACATGATAACATTCCATCCACGTGATAACACTCCAGCTACATGATAACGTTCCGCCGCCAGGAAAATGTTCCACCGCCATGATAGCTGGCGCAGGACAAGTTTTTGAAACAGACATCCAAATTGTCAGGGTCGTCGTTTTGACCTTGTTTTCTTGTGTTGATCATTCCTCGCACCTTTTAGCGAATATTTTGCCACCAAATAAAAGATCATAGTCAGGCCAAAGTGATCTGTTTTCCCTCAAGGTGTTCCTGAGTGCTGTTGGCAAGTGCTTCGCTCCTCCCGTGGACGACATCCAGATGCGTATTCAAATGCCAATTATTCGTGCAGGGTGTGGATGTAGCATGTAGAGTTCCAGGTTTAGGACAAGTGTTTTGTATTGTTTTGTGATGATGTGGCAGTCTGTTGTGGGACACTTCGTGCATCTACCTGCATGCAAGCGACTTGCTTTGCGCCAAAAAACTTGATCGGTTGAGCTTTGTTTGGGGCGTAGGCCAGAGGGTAGAGTCCAGGAGCGAGTGGCGGGGTCTGTTTGTTGCAGGGGCAAGCGGCGGGGTCTGTTTGTTGCCAGCTGTCCCTTGCAAGATTTGTGATTTGACGGATCGCTGCGGTGGGGCTTGGTGAGCAGTGTTTTTTTTTGAAATCCCCTTCGCCAAGGCTATGCGAGGCCGTTTTTGCTGAAGGCTACACGTTGGCTATGCGGTAAGCAGAACTCCGCGAGAAACTCCGCGAGGTCACTATCATTGCAGAGGTAGGCTAAGCAGTGCCTACCCGTAGTAGTTCCCTTATGCGAAGGCTACGCAAACGTAGGCTTCGTGGTGGCCACGCGGGACATTGACACCAAAAAACAGCGCTCAGGTGTCTGAGGGCCAAAGAAATCCAAGAAGTGGAAGACTTGCCGTGCACTGCTTGCACCAGCTGAAAACGGATCACGAACCAAACTTCGTTGACTGTTTGAAACCCAGTTCTACCAGCTGCCAGTTGAGTTTCTCGCCTTGTGTAGTGCGAGTTTGTTGTCGCCATCGTGTGTTGGGTCATTTGCTTCGCTCCCCCCAGTCCCTTTCTCATGTCAATGCATCAGCTGTCCCAACTTGCGATGATAAATCAGATAGTTTGTTTGTCAACTTGGGGGTTGGCAAGAAGACAAAATGAAGTCACTCCGCGTGGTCGACGCGTAGGCTCGGCCTAGGCTACCTTTCAATCCGTGTAAGTTCGGCTAGGCTTAGCGTAGGCACTTCCACAAAACCTACCCTCCGCGTAGGCAATTTTGCCGTTCACGTAGGGGAACCCTAGCCCTCGCGTAGGCAATTTTCAGGATAAAGGCTGTTAAGTATTAAAATATCTTTGCTCGACTTGTTGCTGGGAAGTTGGAACAGGTTCCGGAAGCCAGGTTCGCTGGAAAGAAGGGTCAGGTGGAAACACCCTGCTGATATGTGGCTTGATGTGGCTTGAATCGAGCATCAGGTGCTGTGCCGAGTCCTCCAGCATGATGGGCTCATTTTGAAGATGTTTGTTCAGGTTTCAAGGCCCAGCCATGGCTGCAATTTGATGATGATTCTGATGCAATCCGAGCTAGGTTCTTCTCAATGGCGCGGGAAGACATTGCGAACAGATGCATTTTGACTAGGATTGGGTTTTGTACTGCCTGGCAACAGATTTGTGATTCTCATTTATGCTTATGTGCGCACGCGGTTGCAGCATCTTTGCCAGGCTGTGAAAATATCACAGAATGAAATCACTTGATTTCAGGGGACTGCACGCGCACAAGCCATGTGATGTCAGAGCAGTCAAGAGCCATGTGGTGGCTCCTGCAGCACTGAAACACTTCGCGCCTGATATGACCGGCAAGAATGCTTTGCGTGAATGCCAGGCAAGTGTTCCAATCATTTATTTTGGACCCAGCAGGTTACGGATAGATGACAGTGAAGACGTGATGCTGCATTTACCAGCATGCAAAGCAACCCCAGCCCACACCCGGAAGCTGAACAACACCCAATCGCAGGTATTTTTTTATTTGGGCCACTTTTTCTTGAAATGTTGCAGCAAACATCTCAATACCCAGACATCAAAATTTTGAGCCGACCCAGGGTTGTCTAGGTAGCAACGCATAAGCCCCATTCACCCAGTGTCTAGCCCTCATTTATTGTGAACTGCTGTGACCTCACCATCAAACCTCGCTCGAAACCTAGTGTGGAAAATTGCGCTGCACATGGATGTCGCACAAAACAAAATCTTTGTGTTGCTTATGATGCGCCTCTATGTCAAACGAGTTTGCTGTCAATGCCGGTGGGTTGAAGATGCCAGAAGCCTCTGTTTACACTGCCCGTAGTGCGGGTGTGCACGCGTGTTGTGTAGCTAAGAGGCGTTGTGTTCGAGCCGGATTCAGTGCAAATTCAGGATTGTGCCTTGCCAGAAGTGCACGTCCTGAAATTTGCAGTGAATCTTGGGATCTCTGGCATGTGAGTGCTCGACTTTGAAGCGAAAACGATCTGCAGTGCCATGACTTTCGATCAGTGTTCGAATGAGTTCTTCTGTATGAGCCTGGTAGTTATCAGCAATACTTTTGGATTTTGAACATATGATACAACACTACGATTAGGCTGCTGTATGTCCTGAGAACTGCATCTACCACTTTGAAAACGCGCCGATATTACAAACAGGAGATGTGTCTAGAACAAACATAATGGATTAATTTGTTTGCTGCGAGTAGCGAGATTTCAGAACTTCTGTTTGTGGGTTGGTGGACTTCTTGTTTGGGGCCGAGGTCCACATGATGACTGGGATTGCGCGGGATGAATTGTGGTTTCAAGTGGGTGCAGAACGGCTGTGCGAGCATGTGGACTTTAGACTAAGTACCTGCGCCAGGGTAAATCTGCAATTCTTTAGGTTTTTGTCGATCAACAGAATACCTCAACGTATCTCAAAATCAGTTTTTTAGAATCCTAAGTTTATGACTGTTGAAGTACAAGTGCCCCAAGTGCGTTTCTGTGTTTAGGGTCATGCTTGACAGCCAAGAACACCTCAACCAAACATGGATGAACTCGTGACCCGGTGCCCCTTTGAGCCATGTACCAAGCAGAGGACCGGAAGCTGGGGGAGTGCTGCGAGTTTCTCCTTGCTGTTTGGAGGTGGACAAAATGGTGTCATGATTTGTTTCACCACAGGGCTACAAGAATCAGCTGTGATTTTATAGTTGGCCTGAGGCGTTTCAAAGAGTTTGGGTTTGACAGTTTAGGATTTTTTGTTCAAACTCACGTTGGGATGCGCAAATGGAAATTCATAGAATTCTGCTTTGCAGCTGGGTGCTTCACGGCAAAGGGTGCTGAGAAGATCAAACACTCTGTTTGAGGTCATGGTGAAGCAGGTTTCATATCCTGATATTCTATTTTGTTTGCCTTGATGCCGTATGGAAATTTGATTTGCCTAGTCTACTGTTTGCAAACAGAAACACATAGGGTGTATGCATTGTCCTGGAAATGATTGCCCATTTTTGCCAGGGTTTTGGAGACACACTTGATGGAGGTTACCGACAGGTTTTCACAATGCGGGCGATTCCAAATATGGGGGGAAACACCTCAACTTGGTCCATCATGTGGATCCAGTGCTGACGTCATTTTTTGAGTGGAAATCGGAAGTACTTCCTACAGTATCTAGTCGGTGGTTTCAATATGTGATGTTTATGAACCATATGGAATCCACTGGGAACATGAGGATGGGGTCAAACGATTACATAGGCCAATGGTTTTTAGCAATTGAATACTAGAGTTAGCCTATGAAATATTACATAGGCCAATGGTTATTACTAGTATTGTAGCATTATAGCCATGAGATACTAGAGTTAGCAACCCTGTGTGAACCCATGTCGGCCATCCACAAATGCTGGTGCGCAGGATCCTCCCAAGTCGATGGTTGACATGGGTGGCCTGAACCAGGTCGTCTGGCTGATGCTGTGACTGTCCAAGTAGCTGGCATTCCGAAAGGGGCTAGTCATTCATCGTCCAAGATCATGCAACGTACACCAACACACCAAAATTCCTACAGTGTTAGTTATTCATGTCGATGTTGAGTGGTGGCCCTGGATGTAACTCAATTTGTTTCTCGTCATGGAACACGTTGTTAATTCTATCATTATCCTGATCTTGGGGCGTTCGCTATGACACCTCTCAAGATTTCACGATCACTGCATGATGTTATCATATTTTTACAGATTATGATGGCAATCTGCTGGAAAACAAGTTTCTTCTCTGAAGATGTGAACATGTCAGTTCTTAGATGCAAAGCCGATGCCAGCACAGCATGCCCTTCTCGAGTTGCTATCACTACCACCATCATCATAGTTTGGGACCCAATGACTAACGAAGACCAATCCACAGATGGTATCTACAGGGCGGGGCTCTAGTTAGAACCTGGTTAGTAAGCCATTTCACTATGGGCATATCTACCAGTTGCCATGGCTAGTGAAATGGCTAGTTAGCCATTAGTTAGAACCTGGTTATTGCCATATCTACCAGGTCATAAGTAGTTAGCCTCGTTATAAACCAACTTAGCAAACGTTCAGGGGCCCCACCTTGTACCTCTGTCAGTGTCGGAATCCCTCGTAGCTTGGGCCGCCAGGCATGTGATGTGGCTGGTCGCAGGTGGGGTCACGGGCGTCTGGCATGTGGGGAATGGCAAATCCAGCAGCGTTTTGGGTCTAGCAAGTAGCTGTAGTTGATGCATACACAGTGATATGATGTGATATGGTTCATGATGGTCGAGATATATGCAGTATGGTTGATAGTTGGTTATGGTTCAAAAGTAGTATCAACTATAGGAGATTTGGTTCAAACATACATTCATATATCAGCTGTAGTTGATATGGTCATTTCTCGAAGTTGGGGTACTCAACAATTGTTGGTTTTTTACCATAAATGATCAGTAGTTGATGATTTTTGGGTACCCCTATTTTGAGAAAATATGAGCACCCGACAAAATTATCGTCTATTATACATTTTCTTATTCATGCAATCATTGGTTGAGAAAAGTAGTGAATATCCCCAAAAGCGAGTAGGTCCGACTGAAAAGCGAGTCCATTTTGCTCTAGCAAAAGCGAGTGGGTCCGACTGAAAAGCGAGTCCTCCCCAAATGATGGTCACCCAAATACGTAATTTTGTCCGTTAAATATACACGTATGTAATGATATGGTTCATGATGGTTGATGATCTTGATCTTGATGTTGAATCCTGGTTCGTAATGATACAACTATTTGCCATGACTGACTGATGGTCGATTTGAAGCCATTTATGGTTGGTGTCATGGCTAGCAGTGGCCAATCAATATTGACAACGAATGATGTCCGATCACATTTGAAGCACAACCAGCCAAGTCCACTTCTTCTCAAAGAAAAATGAAATGCACAGTTGCCTTTGAAGAACTCCGAATCACTCATCCTTCAGGTGGGTCAAAAGTGGCTGGGTCTAATAATGGCCATCCACCTCTCCACATGTGGATGAGGCTTGGACTCGACGAGGACCACTCCCTGTTGGCTCAAGTATCGGTGCGCTACAGTTGCCCCGGAGTTGCTTCAAGATCTTCAAGCCCCCAAACCACACAGAGCTACCCACGAATGAGTCGCTGCTAAGCTACCACTGTGTCGCTGCTAGTCATTTCCGCCATGACCAGTGAGCTGCTTTCACCAGGTGGGAATGTTTCAGAGGGTCGCAGTCAATGACCAAATTCAGTGATGAATTGGGTTCGTTTCGAAGAGGTTGAAGTTTGTGCACAAGATTTGCAGGTTAACAACTCTAAATCAATACCAACCAAAAATTTGCAATTCGTTCAGCATTGTGAACTGTTGTTGTTGTTGTGGGATGTGTTGGGACGCGAGCAGAAGAGTAAGAAGCGACAGGTCTTGACAAGTCTTTGCTGTCTGAAGAGAACGAGACACGAATCACACCGGAAGGAAGAGAGTGGGTGGCTCGTCCCGCACCATGGGCAGCGGGTGGAAGGAGGCAGTTGGAATCGAGTGCTCTCATGAAAGCCCAAAACGGCCATTGCCAGACGATTTCCCAGTCAATTCTTCTTCTTCGTTTCGTTTCAGGCTAGGGATTACTATCTAGCAGAACCAGGCAATGGAACATGATCTATTTCCAGATGGTTTCCAGTTTCCAGCGGGGGTTCCCCAGAATTTGCAGCTATCCAGGTTGATTTAACAGAATTTCTCCCAAACCTCAGCTCTAGAAATGCTGGATCAATTCATCCACAGCTTATTCCAGCTTAAACCATCATGAAACATCATGACCCACTCATGAAGTATCCAGCTCATCGGCAGGTGCTTATCAAGCCATCGACCATCATCATCCCGCTGCGCCAGGTCCAGAAATGTCTCAACGCCATCGAGGAACGCTCCAAACTCTTTCAATCCAAGGTGCGTTCCTCGGGGGTCGATGGATTTTCGGATCTGAGGTCATAGGCTTTTCCGAAAAGTTGGGGCCTTGCATTCGGGGTAGTTGCAAGGTGTTGGTCCAGGGGGGTCCTCTGAGCTCCGACATGTTGGTCACTCGAAAGCTTAGCGAAGTTGGAAGTGAACTTGGGCTAGTGGGTATGACGGTATGACATGTTGTAATTAGATTGGAGTAAATGATCGCGAACAACTGATGATGGTGGATACTGATGGCTAATTGATGCTTAATCGTGGTGGGGTTGATTAGTGATGGGAAATGGCGGGGCAATAATGGTGAATCGTCCCTGATCATGGTGGAGAATCATGGTTAATGATGGCAATGGGCCAACAACGCTAGAAGATCATGGGTTTACGCTGGTGCATGATTGATAACGATTGGTTCAGCCACGTTAATGATTGGTAATGATAGATTATTGTTGATCATGGCTGGTGATAGCAAATGACAGTACATCGTGGTTACTGATAGTGAGTGATGGCGTTGTCGCTGAGCTTCCATCTTTTGTTCAATGAGGGTAGATGATGGCCAACAGTTGAGCATGGTAAGACTAGTGGTGCGGAAGGATCAGACGAGCTGTGGGGATCCTCAACACTGGCAGTATTGCCAGAGGCAGTGAGCCTAACAAGCAATATCGGGAGTCGATTGATCAGCTTGGTGATGATGTATTTGCTTGAACGATATCGACGGAGCGAAAGATTATTGCATGTAACATTACATATACGTGCATGTCTACATGTGCATGTCTATATCTACATATGCAATTTCCGATTCTCATGCATACATATTTATATATGTACACATACATGCGGTCGACACATCTGTCTCGTTTTGTCCAGGGTTCTTTCATGCCACACATGGGTTGATTCCAAGCAAGGCTATGGTCATAAGTTGCTAGTTACCTGCTCCGCTCCAGGGCATGACGAAGTTTAACTTTGTCTTTGGCGTCTCAAACTCGATGCTTGGCACCGTAGGCTGAGTGCAGTTGCTATGCTGAAGACATGCAGAAGATAAGTGATACGCATTTGAAGATGTTGCTTGGGGAAGCTGTTGCGCTGTTGCTCTATCCTTGATTTTGTACACTAGAAGAAGTGACCTGCAAAGCCTTTTCAAGAAGAAGATTGTGCCTAACTTGTGCATCTCCAAGTTTCCGTGTGAAGCGGGCCATGTCCTGATGGTTGGGGGGTGCCATCATTGATCGTCCCTGGGACCCCATCCAGTGCTGGCTCCGAGTTTAATGGTTGCATGGAGTTTCGGCGCGCTGCCGGGCTACTTTTGGATCGTGGCTTGTCGTAGCAAGGAGCGGATGGGTTTCCAACTGGTGTATAGGACTGTAGATAGGTTGTTAACCTAGGATAACGTAGGTGAAAAGCACTTGTATATGTGCAATTGTACAATATATATATATATAATTGATGTATGCACATGTATTCGGACATTGCACGTGTATATATATATATAAACATGTATATGTATATATATATATATTTGTACATACATTTATGTAGTTTGTATATGAAATCATGTACACGCACATGCGCATACAACACATAACATGCTGACCAATGGGGGCCTGTATCCTGAGCTCTTGGAGAAATTAATAAAGCTTGCTGCAAGGGCAGACCTGAGGATAAGTGAGTCAAGGAGGCTTCCCTATATATACCACGACATGAAATGGATGGTTGTGATAGTTGTGTCCATAAATATCATAGAGATGATAGTTGAATATGATGACAGTTGACTAGAATAGAAATGATGGTTAACTAGGAAGACTGGAAGTGAAATAGAATAGCAATCTGATAGTTGACTGTGATGATCGGGCATGTAAACTAGGATAGCACTCTGATTTTTGGTGATTATAACAACATGGTTAGTCCAGTCTGTTTAGTGACCGAGTTGAAGCGTTGGATTTCCAAAAAATGGCGGATATGCAATGAGCTTTTGCTGGTTGTGATTCTTGACAAGGGCAACAACGATAGTGTCAAGGGCAACAGCGATAGTGTATAGCGACTTCTACAGTGGTTAATAACAATGGTCAGTGATGATTCACAATGGCGATCCAAAAAAAATCAAGGTTTGGTAGATATTTTAGATACAGCCACTCCTGTGAGAGAATTTGGACTGACATGATTGCAAGTATGGCTTCATCTGGCCAAACAACTTGCAGCCTTTGATCTTTGGCGATGATTTTAACAAGAGCCTGGATCGAGTCACCTTTCCCACCACTGTTCGAAATTTTGCTGGAGACGCAGTTTCGTGCAATATTTATCCGGGTGGAATGGGTTCAACAAATGGCGATAAGCATTTCCGAATTGCGTGAGGCAATCCTTTCGCAAATGATCAGAGAAACACTTCCCTTGCGAAGGTATTTCGGCATGATGCTTCTAGGGATTACGAGCTGATTAGAACAATTGCCGGCCACCTGCGCTGCTCTTGACATGCATGATTGCTGCCCCAACAAGTCCTAGTTCGGTTGTCCGTCAGCAAACTACTGAGGTGTATATTATCGAGGCCGTTTCTGAAATGGGCGGATGTGACAGGCAAATATCGGTCATCATGATGTCATCATGTTGATTAATGGTGGACCAATGGCGGATCAATCACGAGTTGTTGATGAAGATGCTAATTCTCAAGATCCTCATCAATGAAAATTGCATGTTAGCCATCGGACACCAGTTTATGCGGTCAAAATAAGGATGATAGTAGAGAAAACATGATTTGATTGCTACATCCATCAACAATTCCATGGCCATATATTGCCTGATGGTTATCCGCAATTTGATTGCTTGCGGACAGCTACCATTGATTACTATATACGTATTGTTAGATGATGATACAATCAGCAGTAGAATCACCGTTACTATCTGTCAATTGATAGTTCTCATTGGCTCCATTCATATGAACACAGCTGATATGATCGAGAATGGTCATCAGCTAGCATAGATATTGATCATGAGTATTGGTGGGTTTTAAATTGTGAATGTAACCAGGACTTATTTTCATCATGATTCATCATCTTCATCAATGTTCATGTACTTACTGTAAGATGTGCTTGTGTTAGGGGCCCGATGAGTACTCTATCAATAGGGCAGAGATGTTTTGCTTGGTGTCAAGTCATCTATAAGTCGTGCTCTACCGGGGATCGAGAATTTGTATGGTGATGGTTGGTATGAACGGGTACATGATACCTTTGAAGTTGGTACACCAACTGACTTGTCTACATTTTGAAGTAAAGTGGACAGCTCATGCCATAGTTGTCATGCAGAATCTTCAACAAGTTTTGGGTAAAATTATTACTAGGCACTCCTTTTTGAAACAGTTTATTCTCAACAATCACTAGCCAGTCTCAAGCATAAACACTATCGGTTTCTTTTCCCCATTGCTAAACACTATCGGCCGATTCAACTGGTTGAGGCTCATTCTGCACCTTGGTTGACATTGACATCATGAATCTACTATTTGTTTAAACCATCAACCATGTTGATTATTACGAACATCATTGAATCATGTTGGTTATCAATCCATATTCCACCAACAGCGAGGAAATTCTTGAACACAGTATGGGCTTCAATACTCAACAACCAGTTGTGATGCTCAACAGGTCATGGTTGTAGTGCAATGAATGTGAACGTTAATACCCTATCCTGATAGAATATCATATCAAGTGCTGAATACCTGATATACCAATGATTGTTACCAGTGTTAGATCCATATTAATAAATCCACTATATTTGGGATACACCACTTACCAACTATTTATGGATAAACTGATGGTGGTTTATGACTGAATTTGGATCGACCATTGCCCTATACCAACCCAGTTGGCGGGGTTTAATTTCTTTCCCCAAGATTTGGGGTGGTTTGTTGGTTTACAACTCTCACAACTTCCTGCCCTGGAGGCCCTAGTCTTGCTGCCAATTCGTTGGAACAACATGATCAAACGTAGACCCAGGGAGCATTTGTGGCGCGGCGAAGCGGCACGGGGTGATGCTCCAAGCCAACTTGGGTACCAAGCTGAAACCGCAAAAATGATCCATCCTTTCCATGGTCAATGTGGTTTGCAGATGTTTGACAATGATGAATAACCATAATTTTTTATGACGATGGCCAATAATAGGCAATAGGGTGCAGTAAGGACCAATGGAAGTTATTAGCCATTTGGAGGTTCCGTTCAACTACCCATGGACGTGTGATCCACTATGGTACTACTCGGTCCAGCTGGGGTTGCTGTATGTAGGCAACCATGGGGAACATGGTGGTGAATGATGGTGGTGATGACAATGATGGTCAATTGGAAGTCTTGTTCATAGGGGATTATCAACCTGTCAATAGATGATTCAACCTCCGAAAAAAAGATCACACTGAACTGCCACGTTTAAACCACGTTTCTGCCTGCCGCTGGCGTGGCCCTCAGGTATTGGTTGGATTTCTGCTGGTGCGCGAATTTCGTGGGCGCCGCTTGGACCGCCTCCAGGGGAAAATCATCCATTGATGCACCGTCCATCCTTGGCGTAGAGATGACTGAGGTGACCTCGTTGATGTTCGATTTTCTTGTTAGATCTTGGATTTGTTCCAAGAAGATATGGGAGTCGATCTAAAGGTCCTTGTTTCCGGAGTTTAGCTTCCGATGACCTTGTGTTAGATGTTCGCACTTTTCCAAGAATTGATCTGACTAAGGTGATCTTGTTGATGCTCTTGCTGGTCTTTCAGATCGATATCCAGGCACAGAAGTGGGCCTTCTGCGCAGCCTGGGGTCTTGGCAACGGGCCGCTGCTCTGTGCTATCGTCGTCCTGGGGAACTCGCTGCTCTTCCATGACTTTGATAACGCCTCGTCGGTGCTGATCCATTTGTGCCATGGCAGATGGGTCGTGGGATTCGTGACGAGTGATCTACGGCATTTTCATCTATCATCCACAACAAAAAGAAGTGGTTGACAACACAGCTTGGATGATTATTAATGGGATTTGTGATCACTATATCTCATTATATTTCTATAAAAATACAGCATGGGTTGATGTAAAACAACCAAATTGGTTGATGGTTCATGGTTCACGGGAGACCCAAGCGGCGATCTTCCATGATCTTGGTGAGCGGAGCCAAGGGCGTTCCGCAATGCTGGGTCTACAGATGGGGAGCACCAAACAGGTCCTCAGGTGAACACCCTGCCGGGGTGCATGCAACTGGCTTCCAGATCAAGTTGCTGGTCGACAATGAAAGGAAGGTGTCGATAATGAAAGTTACTGGTTGATCCTGGTTGATCAAGTTAGCCTGATAAGTAGTTACTATAAGTGACTTGTTGAACAAGTACTGAATTATCATTAGTCAGTTAGTAATGAAAGAAGGTTGATCAAGTTAGCCCAATGATAAGTTACTGGATAGGCTTCGAGAGTCCGACACCTTTCTGGACCATGCGCGTTTTTTTGTATCACACTAGCATCTTCCGACAGCAGCCGTTGTGTCATGGCGATGTCTACATGCACTTGTATCCAGGGAAGGGCACGATGGCTACCATCATCTGCCCAATTCTGGTAACAATAGTTTCAGCTCTTAATAAACCATACATGGCTGAAGGATGCCCAAAGAAAATCACCAGCTACAGATAAACTGAGGATGGCCCATTAAGAGCTGGATCTACCATGAATACTGTTTGTAAATGGTGTACTGCACCATATATCTATTTCTGTTCTATAGATGATGTACATTTTGTAAATGATTTACCGAACATGTGATCTACCATGCATTTCTGGGTCTGTAAATCATAGATCCTCAATACCCCGAGGTTTCTTCTCCCCCATGCTTTCAACAAAGTTGGGATTTTCAGGGCAAGCGCATCTCAGCCACAGCTTGGGCCCAGGTTTCCATCCTTGGTGATGTACGAGATGGGCTGGAATCGCGATGAGGTGCAGAAGGCCTTTCCCTCGATCTTCACGCATCTGGGCTCGGCAGCAGCATGGTGCCGTCCGCCCGGTCCAGTGCTGCTGTTGTTGCAGGCAGTTGTTTTTTTTGGTGGGTTATGGATCCCTATATGATTCCATATGATTCCAATTGTTATGGTTGCTAATGGCTTTTCTTAGATGTTGGATGATGTTGATGAATCCCAGCAAATAATGCTACGATGAATCCCGGATCCCTATTACTCATGATGGTGATCGTCGATTCTTTCAGCTCAGAATACCCCTTTTGGTCAGGGAACTTTGGTCGCCGAAGCCCCATCAATCAGTGAGCTCACGGGTCATCATGGTAGACGAAGAGAAATCTAGTGGTGCAACATTGCGAAGCCATAGTCCCTATCGGAGACCTTGTCCAAGTTCAGAACCATTTCTAGGGAACCGCAACACTTTTGGGTACACCGTGGCTGACAGACCCATATCAACAAACCAACCATTTTTGATGGAAAATCAACAGCTGTGTAGTTGAGCTTGGTGATTTATGATGGATCTACCATCAAGTGCAGGGCTCATGTCCAACAATGGCCAGCAGCAAAACCTGTTGCGAAACACTACCAGTCGTAGAGGGTCCAGTGATCTGCCCTGTAAACCACGTAGAAAGAAGCAACATGCAGTGCCAATCCACCAGAAAGCAAGTTTACATCTCAACAGCTACCGTTGCGGCCGGTGAAATCAGCAACAGTCCTTGATCTCCGACCACCAGTCCGAATGTTGAAATTTCTTGCCCAGTCCGAAAAGGTGGGATCGCTCTGACAACAGCAGTTTGTCAAGCAGCAGTACCCCTTCATCAAAAAACAAGAGTACGTTTGAAAAGAGATGCAGAATCACGACATTCCCTGCACGTTCATGTGTTTTCGTTTCTTTGGATATCATTCACAGAAGTGTTCTATGGTCTGAGGGGCTACGTCGTCACTCGCCGCGCTCAGGTATCATTTCTTCAACGATATTCGACTGTGGTGCCTAGTCCGGTTTGTTTGCAGCACGCAGGATGGAGTGGGTACCTTTTGCAGGTACAAGATGGGGAGCTAGTGATGCATTTACTCAAATCTAGATAATTTGCACATAATCTATACATAATCTATATATATGGTCTATCTACATATCTCTATATCAATGTGAATCTCTATAGCTATACCCATCACTCTTCAGGCGATCCGATCACCGTGTCCACACCAACCTCAGCGTTTTTCCCTGCCTCACCATCCGGATCAGCGAACTGCTGCCGATCCCGAGGCAAGACATCTACTACAACGCGGCGTTGAGTTACGGTGCCTGGCTGCTGCTCTATTCCGGTTGGCTCCTGACCATCGGCATGACTTCGCCGGGCCGAGGCTATGTCCCTTGGTGAAGATCTGCCGAACCCAGGGGGTTGACCATGGGTTTGTCGTTGATGGTTGATGTTAGTTGCTCATAATGGTTGATGGTTGATGGTTGACGATGGTTGATGGTTGATCATAATGGTTCATGGTTTGCATTCTTGATGCTTCGAAATGATTAATGATTGATGTTGTTGATTAGCGGGATGATCATGGTTGGGAATGGTGAGATGCTTCATGATGGTTCGGAACGGTTTTTGATGATTATGGAAGATTAATAATGGTCGTACAATAACGTTTGAATATAGACATGATGGTGATGTGTACACGCCTATAACCATGATCTCGATCCTTGTTTTTGTCACTATCATCATGATAATGATGATATTGAAAAAACCAGGTCTGTATGTAATATTTTGCAAAGTCATGTAATGCAATGTTGTGTAATCTTATGCAATGTTGGCTTATGTCATGTAAAGTGTAATGCCAGGTTATGCAAGGTTTTGTAATTGTATGTAAAGTAATGTTGTAGAATTGGGGGTAGCGTGATGTACTTGTTTGATCTTGTTTGTAATGTTATCGAACTGCATGTTTTATGTGATTTAATTGTTTGTAATGTCATGCGATTGTCATGCAACGTATTGTGATATAGTGTACTGCATTACTTTCATGTAAGGTAATGCATGCATGCAAGCACCGATACTGTACACCTACATTTCATGTACATATGTATGACACATTTACCCTGGTATGTTCACCCGCTTTGTCCCGAGAAAGGATAACATTGTAGGACTCTGTGTAAATCGGAGTCTGATCAGTAAAAGTACCCCGCTTCGTATGATCAAACCCTCCCCCAATATCAAAAACTATGGTCCGAGGGAATAGGGAGCAGAGATGATCATCACACATTTGCGTTGAAACCAAAGAAATCAGCAGCACTCTGGACGCAAAGGAAGATATCTGTGACGCATTTCAGCAAACAGGAAGCCTTGCAACAAATGTGATGCAATAATGCATGATTGATGATAGCTAATCATGGTCAATCATTGGCAGGGATAGGGACATATATTTGAACATGGGTCTGGATCAATACAAGCAAAGACTATTCCGCTTGCTTTGGGAGTGTTCAGAGCTGGGGGTATAGGAGACCACATCCATATGCAGACGCGCTGCTGACACGATGAAATGAACATCACACCACATAGATCTCCAAAGTGAGATGAACCACCACGTAGGCCTAAGAATTGCTCGGTGCTAGCAGGAATTTAGGGACTGATCATTTTTTGCACCATTTCTGCTTAGTTCCACACGTATCCGTAGTGTTTGAGGATAAGATATGGTTCCCCCAACATCCATTGGATCCATGGATGGTGCACTGCGGTTCCATGTGGCTTTCCCCTCTGGTCATGACTTGGGACTGTTGCGAATTCGCGCGTCACTGTGGGGGACCAGCCACTAATGTATGTTTGAATGACGTAGTAATTGTTTTTTACTGGCGCAATTTGAGATTTGATTGTGGGAAACACAATAGATACTAAGCACGATACATATGTATCAAGTGCAGCCATTTGCTCGTTATTTTTTTGCAATTCAATGTTCTTTGGTTGCAATTGAGATGCTTATTTTTGTCGAATATGTCGTCTCGTAATTAATAATGTTTTGTTGATTCTAAACGACCATCTTACTTTAAAGAGATATTATCTATGTCGTAATTAGACAGTGATTCATTAATATAAAAATCATTGAAAAAGGATATCAATCTTGTTTCGAAGATATCTCCCTCCTTTTTCCTGCATGCCCAGCCACAGCTCCGGCGAGATCGATTCAGGACACGATCTTTCATCACACCATGCGCGGCGTGGGTGGCTATGTCACTGGGATCAAGATCTTGCGCTTTTCTCCCGAGGAGAAGCGTCGAACTCGGCAAACTCGACCTGCAGACCGGGGTGAAAGATGCTGAAAATCACTGGGTTTTCATAGGTAAAAGTTGTAAAAGCATTAATGTTGGTTTCTGATTAGTATCTACCTGTTGGTTTCATCTATTTTCATTTCTTTAGGGGGGTTACACTAATCAGAAACCAACATTATAAATGGGAGATTTTCCAATTCCAGGTGAGTTTACCAGGATGAAACCATTTCTGAACGACGAGGTGCTTGTCAATCAACACCAGCTATCATTAACCAACATGAATCATCATCGTCCATCCGTGCATCTTCTCTTCGCAACGTTCTCGTCAATCCCCATGGATCTTGATCTGCTCGAACTTCCACAACAGTGGTGTAGCCCACAGTCCGATCAACGCGAGTATCTTTGGCAGAGGTGGTCGCCAACCGAACACATGATGATGTGTAGATGTGATGTTTACGTATGTGCACTGCAAATGCATGTACGCCTGCATGTGTCTCAACCATGGGGTTGCGTTTACAACATGCGTCGATACAATTGGCGCACAGTTTGCAAACGATGTGTGTTGAACAGATTTACGGGGTGTACACTGAGTGCACACAATTTGGTAGATGTGTGCAAGTATATTTTTTTGATGTAGAGGTGTATTCAATGCGTTTTTCTGTGTAGTAGGCACTAGGCAAACACATACATAGTGCACCTGTCTAGGCGTGATTTTGCCATATGCGCAGTGATTTGTGCTATGCATTCAAATATTTGTATTCATTTCCGTTTGCACATGTTGATCCATCTTCTTTTTAAATTTGGTATTTGTGCGATACATCATATAAATAATACATATATGTGCATGCGTACGTTGATTCATGGTACGTTGTGCATGCATACATTGATTTATGGTACATTGTGCATGCGTAATTACATTGATTCATGATACCTTATGCACACAGCATACACATCTGGGATTTCAATGTCGATGTAGTAGTGGTTCTCTGATGCATATCCAATACCAGACAGACACACTGGCACACACCCCCGTATTTGTGCATGCATGCAACTCATGCAACCATTCACATATGCGCCTCATTGAGTACACATACACGGCTCCATATACAGAGACCTCACCTCCAAGATAGTTGGGTCCATGTGAGGTACACCATGCGCGGCAGGTCCCCAAATGCCTACGTCGACCAATGTCTTCTTCCATGTCGCCAGGAGCACAAGGAGATGGCGAAGAACAACAGTTTCCCCCGATCCTATGCTGTTTGGTATCTCATCATCCACGCGACTCTTGAGCCTCGACCGCAGGGGCCGCTGCGTGTGAACATCCTGCTGGTGCTGCAACACGGGTGAATGGTGTCTATGGGTCAGATCTGGAAGGGTCTGAAAGGGTTAAACGGTTATGATGATCATATTTTCGTAGTCATCAACCATCATTAAACATCATGATGATTGATGTTGATCATGCCATGCTAGTTGATCATGGTCATATTTTCACAGGAACACTTTCCAGCTACACTGCACATCCGAAATTTACTGGATTGATTGCATGGACCCTCCGCTAAGGGGACAGTTTCCACTGGTTGATAGCTCTTGATTCTTCAATCTTGTCCAGTTGATGGCTTTATTTTTCATTTTCCCCAGTAGTTGACTAACTTACATGATATGGGATTTTCTCAAAGTACGGGTACCCCAAATCATTCTTTCCATCAGTGAGTTATAGTACTAAACCAACCGTTTTTGAAGGTCCCTATTTTGAGAGACCACCAAATGGTACTTGCTTAGCCATTGTAGTTGGTGATTATCCCATCTCTGTGCACGTCCACTGGTGTGAGACTGATGGCCCGAGAGACATGAATCCCACTATAATCCCGCATAGAATTTTGAGAAACCCTATATAAGTCCCATATTTTTCATAAGGATTATAACCACCAATCAGTTTTGGTTCTAGCTGATTTCTTGAGGATATGGGATTTGCCTGGATTTGCTGTCAGGTGCTTGGTTCCACTCCCGTTGCCTTGTTGTGTGCCTTGGTGCGGCAGTGCAGCTGTGATTGAGTATAGCTCATGGGCTGATGAGTACAGTCCGTGATGAATTCATGGGCTAACCCATTCAAGTTGATTATTGAATTAGTTGATTATGAGTGGATGATGAATTCATGGGCTTACTCTTGTTGATGGTTAGTGGATTGGTTCACTATTAGTTCATTAATGGTTGTGTGATGAATTATTAGTTGACGATTTCGTGATCAGTTGATGGTTGATTCTACTCATTAATTGATGGTTAAGAGTCGTGATGGTCAGTAGCGGTGAATGATGGTGGATTCACACTAATCATGTTGGTTCATGTTGAACAATGCCTAGCGGTGCGAAAGGAATGTGCCTGGCATTTAGCTTGTTTGCGGTTCGAATATCCACAAGAATGAGAAATGGTGGTTTCTCAAAATAGGGGACCCCCAAAAATAGCTGGCTTATTGCTATAAATGGTTAACAATGGATGATTTAGGAGTACCCCTATTTTGAGAAACACCTAAATGGCTATGGGTCAAAACCCTTAGTCCCCCTGGTTCCCCACTATCAACCAGTGTTTTCCCTATTATTGTTGGTGGAAATCCCCCATTAGTTGGTTGATTAATATTGACCCATAGCCAAATGCTCCTTGCATGTCCACTCCATTTGGGAAACGACTAGAGTTCGGAATTGACAGACAATTAAGCAACCCCTTGTGAGTGTTCGATTGACCATCATTGTGCACGTTTAAAGGCTAAATTCGCCGCAATTGACCATCAAAAACAGCAGCAATTGACCATCAAAAACCACTACTTACATCCTTTATTCAGCGATTAAGCATCAAGTACCATTCCTGAACCACTGATTCAACAATGACCATAATTCAAGTGTCATGAAGCACTATTACAATATTACATCCATAAAATGATACAACATCCTCAACTGCAATTTGCCATCATTAGCCAGCTATTAGCCATCATAAACCATCACAATTCGAAGCAAAATCACCATCATCACCCATGCATCTCCTTGGTTTTCCGCAGGTTTTGCTGACAAGAGGATCCACATGTTGTTGCTGGGCGGCATGACCCTGCTCACCATTTACAATGCCTCCTGCCGGT
>VSDK01009162.1:368518-395858 GCA_009767595.1 Symbiodinium kawagutii | reverse complement strand
CCGCCACGGCAGCGCTCCAGGCGCGGGAATTCCTGAAGCTTCACCGAGTAAGGAGGCGGGGTTGAGCCGGGGGAAGGAGATTCTTTGAGGCGTGAAGTGGTGAATTGCATTGAATTTGAATTTCAAGGTTTTGTTTTGGTTGGCCACAATGGTGAGTCAATGATTGATGATGGTGAATCTATGGCTAACAATGGTGAATTGGTGGTTAATTAGTTGTGACTTAATGCTTTAGTCAATGGCTAACGGTCGTGAATGTATGGTAAACACTCATTTAATGAACTTTGGGTATGGTTTGTAGCAGTTATGAACGCTTGCTTTTCGTTAAACATAGTAGTTCATAACAGTTGTTTTGCTCCACAATTTCCTGCAGATGGATAGTGGAGATAATTGATTTCATGAATGACAATCTTCAGATGGTTAGTATGGATGTTAAGCTTTAGGATATAGTTAGTTTCACTGAGATGAGGTGAATAGTTTTTCCGGTTCATGACGGGTTGATTTTTTTGGTTGTGACACAAACTGAATACATCCGATTGAGCATGTGCCACTGAATGGTGCATCCCGACAGAGGCTGTAATTATGCTCATGAGCAAGGCAACCTTGTTGGCTTATCCCATTTGGGACCCACTTGCAAACTGGGATGACCCATGAAGCATTGTTGTTGCTCTTAGTTGGGTAGCTGTGGGTCAAGTACAATGTATGTTTGGATGTTGACTTACCCAACTTTAGCCATGGTTGTTTGACCCATACGCAACCTGTTGTTGATGGTTTTTCATTCCTATTTTTCTAGTACCCATTCATCCATCAATCAAAGAATCCTTTCCCCACCAAGATGTGAAGATTGCCCACCAGCCCCAGAAGACCCAGGGGATTTCCAGATCAATGGATTCCTTCGGGGCTTGATCGCCCTGATCTCAGCAGGTCCACAATCTCGGCGCAGCGAAGTGATGCCGGGGGCCCAGGGCTAGTGGCCCATGGTGGTAGCCGACCCCGGTTCGCTGGTCGTTTCTGTGCAGGGAAACCCTGGTCCGAGTTGCAGAATTGATATGGAAGTTGAGGTTACATATGGGTTACTGAGTGGTTGATTATCCATGGACACAGCTGAATATTGAAAGGTGCTGGATGCAGAGGCAAACGTAACCCAACGGAAGAACTGTGGCAAGAAAGCGGTTGGTGAGAAGCGTGGCTGGAGGGCTGTGATAACTTTGAAAGTTCAACGAGACTTCGTCATTCAATCTGCACATGTGCAAACACTGTTGTGGGTCAAAGCATATTGGAGCTACTGACCTACTAGAGAGCCAAGCCCCTGATATTCTCAGAACAAACCCCATTCACCGAGTGGATGTTTGTTGGTGTACCTGTGAGCATGTCTATATACATCAAGTAGTGCACAGTTCCACGAAGCTGTAACATCTGAGCGATGTACATGATATGTACACCTCCAAAGCATGGGTTGTCAGCATCGAGCTGATTCCGATGTTCCCATGGCTAGGGAGCAATGATGGCGCGCATCGTTTGTGTCTACCAGCCCAAGCGCAATGAGGCCGTGTATGAGACCTGCAGTGTGTCAATGCTTGGGTATTTGGATGAGCTACCTACAGTAGCAGGTATACCACCTAAAGTTGTGATGATTTGTGTAAATGACCTGGAAACTGCCAACGTTTGAGTAACTCCCTCTGGGATCATGTACCCCAGATCCAACATAGTCTTCTCAGAAAACTCCGACTCATATAGCATGCTCGTTGAAATCCTCAAGTTCAGACCTTCAAATTTGGTGTGGGCCTCCTCTTTAGTGTTTCAAATACTGTATGTTTTCTTGGTTGTCATTCCGTGATGTCGAATCTTGGACACATGCACGGCATTGCTTTGATGTCCAGCAATCCATGCAGTAGGAACAAGTGGGTAAATTGCGTGTTCACATATGTTCACTGTTGTTGGGATGCTACTGGGATCTACTTGGAATGGGAGATGTTAACGACAACCTATAGGGAACATACCAGCCACGGTGAAATGTGGGGGCAGTTCATCTCCAACAAAAACCAATCGTCCTGGCGTGATCGGTGGCTGCTTCCCTTCCCCTTGAGTTTCGGTGAATGCATGGGTTCACTTCCAAGCCATGTGGACGATGGGAGGACCCATTTGATCTTTAATCACGAGTATTGATTCTGACGCATGTTCCTTACCTTTTTCTTTTTTCCCCTACTATTTACTCTACATCATTGAGCATCTATTAAACAATACGACTATGACAGTGAATGAACATTTTGAACCATGTTCAAAAGTTGCCGATCATCATTCATAGCATCATTGCATCATCATCATCATCATCATCATCATCATCATCATCATCATCATCATCATCATCATCATCATCATTGACCCCTTGAACTCATTGACCCCTTGAACTCGGAGGGTTATCAGTGGCACCGGGATGAACAGCTACCGTGGGGCGGCGAGACACCGAGACAGCTGGACCTCGCAGCTGAACTGTTGGTCAATTCAGAGCTGAAATGTTGGGTAAAAGGTTGATTCTTGCCATTTGAGGGTGTACCTGTTAGTTAGACTTTGAAAGTTTAAAGTTCACATTCACATTTTGGTCAACTGTTAGTCAATTGTTGATGAGTCAACAGTTGTGATCAAGTGCTTATCAACAGCGATCGCTGAAAACTTGTGGGTAAGCTAAGAATCAGTCAAGAATTGGGATTAGCAACGAAGCCAATCATGTGAAAGTGTTGATTCTTATCTTGACATATCTCGACATGTTTTATCATCTGGTAACCATCATTGAAAATGCCAGGTGGATATCAGTAAACCAGGCGGCTATACCGTTTTCAATGGATATACCTATCATTTTATCATCTGGTAAACCATCATTGAAAACGGTATATCCGCCTGGTTACCAGGTTGAAGATGAGACCTGCGCGGTCTGGGAGGCTGGACGGGTCCCCGATGTGGGAACATGGTCCAAACAATTGATGGAAAACATGGAGCTAATCATGGTGGAGAATCCCTGAACTTGGTAGGGATAAAATGAACTGGTGGAATGAACTGGTGGATAATTGGTAGGAATGAGCTGGATTAATCACAATTGTGGTTAATTGGTAGGAATGAACTGGTGGATGACATCATCCCTGAACTTCAGTTAAATGGTTGGATATCAACCATTAATAGTTGATTATGGTTATCAATAGTTTATGATATTGGATGATAAATTAATGGTTGATAAATCATGATTGGAACTGGGCAATAGTGGTTGATCACGGTTTACAATGGCAATCATCACTCTGCCGATTTTAAGCCAGGGATGGGTTCTTGTGATGTCCATCAGATTGGTGCAGGGGTTTTCACTGTCGTTTGTGGTGTCATTATGTCGGCTGAAATTTCCAATTCTGTTTGCGAAGACCAATAGGTGATACCTGCAGTGCTAAGACTACCCGGGAAGCTATCACCTTATGTCACCTTTACACAGACAGAAATGAATGTATAGATATAATTGTAGATTGCACATATACATATACGTTGCTGGTCAATTTGGCGAGTTGTGCCTTTGAATGGAAGTCTCTCGATTTGGGGGCTATGTTTGTGCTATTCTGGCCCACTGACGAGGAGGATCCTGAGAATTAGATAGTTGCAACTATGTTTCACTTACTTATAGTTGGCGGATGTCTTGAATATGTTTTACCTATGGTTCACTTATGTTTGTTTATGTCTCACTTATGGTTGTTTATGTTTTGCCTTTTGTTCTCACATACGGGTCTTTGCGACTAATGGACCTATGTTCTGCCCCTCAGAAACTAGATCGGCTGAAGCCTTTGTGGATCAGGGTAATGTATGAATGGTTGATCAGGGCCTTGAAGCGTACTCTTGGCCGTCATTCGCCACCATCAAATTGTTCATCAAGTATCAGCATAAACTGACGACTCGGCTCAGGCCGATATCGCTCTACAGAGGGCCGAGGACAGGGGTGGTCTAGCTGTGCAGTGTGCCCCATGTCGTCCCAACTTGCTTAAATGTGGGATGATCCACGTTGGTCAATGGTGGTGAACAGTGATGAAATGATGGGCATGGCAAACTAAATGATGATTTATCTAAGGTACGTATTGATGCCTGGCAGCATGGCAATCTGTCATGGTTACAAGAACCATGGCCATGAACAGCGCTTCTGGCCGCGCAGATTTTGATGGGATGATGAAGATTCCAGGGGCATGCCCCTCACAGTTTTCGTTTTCACGCAGTTGCATAGATTGGTTCCTGCTTTGCGCTTCCAGCGGGAACGTGCCTTCGCCATTTGCTCTGGGGAAGCGCTATAGAATAAAGGTTTGTGCACAGTATGTATTCAATAAATTTGTTCAAATTTTCATGATGTGGTTAGATATGTTTGAAAAAATCCAATTTCATACTCACGTGATGCTTGCATGAAATCTCCAAGAGGTGTGCTTGCACATTCTGCATGCATCAGGGGGTTGATCTGGGAGAACCTACCAGAAGTGCCCTACAAACTCGGGAAGTGTACTGGAGTAATGTTGTACAAATCCCAGGTATTTGCGGTATGTCTGTTGGTTTGGCCCATCGGATATCCTCGGGCGCTGTGCCGAATGGTTTCCCTCCCCTGGGAGCAGTTGATGGGGCAGGATTCTGACGAGCACCCAGGATCTTTGTATAGCTTTGGGATGGATCCAATGGGTCACGTGTGTGCCAATCGCACTTCTACGTGTCAATCTCCCTATCACAAAAATTGGAGTAAATCCACTAATTCTCAAGAGTTGGGAACAACATATGGTCAGATGGTGAAGAATGGAGGATGGTACCCTGCAATCAACAACAACCGATAGGTAGTTGCATCGGTGCTTGTAGGAACCGTTCATTCGGATCATTTTTGGGAGGTCAGCGGCAGGGGTAGCGTCGATTCATAGCGGAGCAGGAGATGTTGCGGAAGGACAAAGAATCCATCTGGCAGCCGCTTGGTTGCTACAGGTTGATCGGTTTCCCCAGCAGAAAATTGCTAATCAGTCATATGTAAGGTGGAATTTTGGGGAGTTTTCTCCATGGAAAACTTCAGGTGCCCTTGATTTGTCGACATCCTTGAGTTTTTGAATGGAAAAAGTTTGGTTTTCTGAGAAGTCAGTTGTTTTGTTGGTTGGCAGTTTGTATGTTGAAGTGGACGAGCAAGAAATTATGACAAAGTTTCTGACGCAATCTTCTTTGATCTATTCTTATCAAGGCAGAGTAGTAACACCCCAGTTGGAAATGCTGGTTCACTCTTGCATATCCACCAGGTCTCAGTGCATTTCATTGGCTGACTGTTCAAGCAGTAAATATCTACCAGTTTTATGTGACCCAATTGGAATCATTCATTCATATCCACCATGAGTATCCATGAGTCGGTTCTCGTTTGCCCATTACTGGCTGTGGCGTACTACTTGGATGTGTATCCCCAGGCATCGTAACTGGTCACCGACTTTCGGTAGCTGAACTATCTCCATAGGGTGATAAATCCTGGTTGCAAACCTTGCTTACAAACCCAGTTCACCGGGGCTAGACCATGGTTATAAACCCAGTTCACCACGGTTTAAGGTAGCTATCTTTAGCTACCTTACGGGTACAACTCACCATGGTCGTCCAGCCCTGGCCAGGTCTCGTGAGAAGCATTTGGCCTTCGAAGAGCTCTTTGCAAGGGCGGACCATCAGCGTGGGCGCGCAGCCATGAGGTGCTTGCCATGGGGTGAGTCAGTTGGTGGTGCTGTCAATGTTTGTCTGATGTGAAAATCATTGAAAGCAAATTTCGTCAGTTGTGAGATAGTGTGAATGGTAGAGATTAAAAGATGCTAAAACAGGTAGTTGAATGATGATTGATTAATGATTGAAACCATGGTTCAGCTTCATCAGTGATGCCTTCATGCTAAAGGTCTGATGGTGGGTTGCTGAAAACGAGGTTGAGCCTCGCGCAGCTTTGACTTGGTGTTCCCGTCACCTGGGCCCCGTCAAGGTAGACAGAGAAGTTTATCTATCGGGCTTTGTCCGTAGCCATGGTCGTACCCCTCAACCAACCAACATGAAGTGCTATTCATAGAGGTACATCATTTTTGGACCCATCTATTTATCAACAGCCCGAAGCTGGCCCAATATATTGTCATATTGGCAACGAGTTTTTGCAGAGTTCAAAGTTTTGGGCCGTGCAGTTCATTGGCACCCATCCATGAAGCCTTGACACTTCCCGATCAGCTGCTGATCTCAGCACTGCTCCGACGACCGCTGGCTAGCGGTCTTTGTTGATTGATAAAGTGCAAATGCTTGATCAGGTGAATCATTTTTGGTTGATCAGGTCGATCTATGTTGATCTTTATTTCTTAATTATGTGAAACCGATCATTAGATCAACATAGATCAATCAAGAACCACACAATGATCATAATGCTCAACATAATGCTCATTATAATAATCCACATAATGATCAACATAGATCAACCAAGATCCACATAATGATCAACATAGATCATCGTAGATCTAGATAATGATCATTATTGGTTGATTATTAGCGAATCCATTTCGCCGAGGCTGCAGCGGCTGGTGAGCTGGTTCCAGGGAAGCCACGAGTCCTTCCGGGCACCGGGGGCTCGTTTGGCAGCAGGCGGCGCGATCCTGGCATGGGCTCGGTGTAGTACTGCAATAGCTGTGGTGAGTATAGCCAACAATAAGGTGGGTGAACCAACCCTAGGACCCAGAAGCTATTGAAGATTGAAGATTTCCTGAGTTTGGAGCAATGAAAACTCCCGATTTCTGAGATTTGTGCCATGGTTATACAGTGATACGATAGATGGTGAGGCTTGATGTTCGATCACCGGATGCCCGAGAGGTTGGTTACTGGTTATTCCCACAAAGAATCAACCAACAATCATCAATATTAGTCATGAACGAGCCATAAACCCCCAAAACTGCTGTTTCCAGCAGTAAATCACAAGGCAACACGGCAACCGTGGGCATGGTACAACCGCCACCTTTGAGCACCAAGCTCAACACCGAGCCATGTTGGTCGCGGCTAGGCCTACTGATCTCCGGGGATGCGGTGACGGCCTTGGCGCACGAATCATGGAGTTTTCCGTCGTGGAGAATCGTGGCACTGGCGGCGAGCTGGTAGTGAAGTGCAACTGAGAATGGCTAACAATCTTTGATTGATGGCAATTATCTGCTCATGATGAATTCATAATGCTATCAACAAGAGAAACCAATGGTATGAAGTGCAATCAATCTTTGATTGATAGCAATTAATTGCAATGATGATGGCAATTAACGACTAATGAATAGTGAAACCAATCGTTGATTGCTGGCAATAAACAACTAATGATGAATTGATATGAATTGGAGATCTTGCTGCTGGTAAGTTGGCCCAATCTTTGGAGTCAACAACTATTCATTGTAAAGTTGAGGTCTTATCTATAGTTGACTATTACAACTGCTTGTCAATTATAGGTATGCAGCTGGTAAGTCTACAACTATTCACTGGAGACATCTGCTGGTAAGTTGACTATTCATTGTAAAGTGGGTAGCTCTCGAAGGTCTCCCATGTACCGCTGAGGTGTTGCCTCGCTTGGAACGCTTACAACGTCACTTCAAACGACTGACGATCTCCTCACAGAAGGCAGGGGCCGACCATGGTTTGGTGTGCGATATGAGTTGATATGATAAGAATTCATATAATATATGCACATATATTTCTATGCATATTCATATTATGGTTGATGTCATGGTTAGTATCACGGTTGAAAAAGCACCATTGCCGATTCCTGTCCCTCATCTTCCCATTCTCGTGTCGCGCAGGGAGTAGGAAGCTTCTTTGCTGGCACACCAATGCAGACCATCTCTTGGTTGTTGGCTTTTCAGCGCAAGATCATGCTTGGTCAGCGGCTAATTGATGGTTAACACTCGGGGTACCAACAGCAACAGGTGGATATACCATTGGATTTGTATCCAGAACAATGCTATTTGTATTTATTTATTGATATTTGATATTTGTTTATGTATCAATAATCATCAAATTATTGTAATTGATGTATATCAATATATTTGATAGATGATTATTGATGATTGAAGATGACCAGATGATTGTTAACCACAATATTACGACGTTATGATAATGGGGAAATCAGTGCTATGTTGCGCAGGCATGCTATCGGGTACGGTGCTACATTGATTCGACTGAGTTTAACCATAGTTATTATCGATTCTTATCCATATAGTGAACCACGACTAGTAGCCATTATCAATCACCCATAGTAATCATGGCTATTGGCCATTGTCAATCATCCATGACATGCACCATAATATAAATCAATATAAATCATACTATTTGCCATAATCAATCCAAATGATTCTTAAGCATGATAAACCATCTTTCGCCACTGATCAACTATGCATGGTTCGACTTACTCCCATCGCCGTGGTTGTTTTCCACCATGTATTTTGGGTGGCCATCGACGGTGGAAGCCTGGCAACACTCATGGGATTGTGCATAGATGGTCCCCCAGTTGTCACCCAGTGATCATTAGTCATATTAGCAATAAGGAACGCAACCAGCTGTAGGGGTACATCGACTGGGTTCCTGCTTGGTACCCGAGCTATTATGCGCTTGAAGTGCTGACCTTGACCAAAGGGTTTGCTGAGGCAGGTGGTCCACACACCAAGTGCAAAAAGTCATGAATGGACAGTCACCATGAGTCTCCATGTGGCAATGGGTCAATATCAACCAACCGATAATGGTGGATAATAACCCACATCAATAAGGAAACCAATGGTTAATGATAGGGGAACCAGGGGTACAGGATTTTGACCCAGTGCCATGTCAGGTTTCATAATCACCAACAACTTGCTACAGCATTTGCCTTGTGAGATTGATGAGTTTTAGAATGAATAAACCACCCATTTTCATTATCATCATCATGGTCACTCACATGGGGTTGACCATCCATAGTTAATCAACCACCAACTTGAAGGGTGTCCATCAGCAGCAGCTGCAGGCAGCTTCGACTCAAGGGTTGATGCCTGAGTGCGGCTGACAGATAGATGGACAGATAGGTATTCAGATTGGCTGAACAGGCAAGCAGATAGGTAGGTAGGTATGTAGGTAGATGGGGGTATAGCTTTGATGGCCGTCACCTATGGTGATCCTAGGCTGGTAGTTCTGGACACAGCTTTTACACCGGCGATGTTGATGGACACTTTGATCTTGAGGGTTACTATCAGTTGTGTCATTTGATCTTCCGCAGTACGACAACTGATTCAGCAGTTGTGCCGTGGCTTCAATGCCTTGGGTCGATCATTCGGGGACTAAAATCTACTCCAAAGAGACGTGCTTCAGCGATCAATCGGCCACAAAAACCATGAAAAAACGGCTTCTCCCAAGACACTGACTTATAGTGATTGTTTAACCAGTATTGCTAGGTATTATACCTCATTATGAACCATTATTAATGGTTACTACCGCTACTGTTGTTGCTTAACCATCGGTTGGGGTCTCCACTGCACCTGTCACCACCGAGGCCTCCACCGTGTCGTGCCTCGGAGTTGGCGGAACAAGCTGCGCTGGTGCCCGAGGCATCCTACGTCCATCGGCTCTTCAAGCAGCTAGACAGGACGCCAAGCACGACACGACGGCAGGATGTGGCCAGTTGGGTCAAGCAGTTCACCAACAAAAATCGCTGGTTTAGCTGGTTAATGATAGGGGATAATAAGTAACGATAGTAGGGGATTTACCAGCTATATATGGCTATGGATCAATATCAACCAACCAACTAGTGGGGCATTTCCACCAACAAACTATAGGGAAAACAATGGTTAATGATAGGGGAACCAGGGGTACGGGGTTTTGACCCATAGCCATGTAACCAACCATGGTTGTAGTGGTAACTGGTGACTAACCATCGTAGTGGTAACGAACCAACCTGGCACTACAACCATGGTTTTAGTGCATTCCCAGTTTGGTGACTGGTAACATTTGGTAACTAGCCGTGGTTGTAGCGGTTAGTTCAGCTTAGTGGGTTTAGAAGCATGGCATAGCTTATAACTGGGACTGGTTATATTCCCAGTTTGCAAACTGGATGCAACTGGTATCCATGGTTGCAGGGTTTCGTTCAACCAGCTTATTAGGTTTGTACTCATGGATCCCAGTGTCCCAGCCGCACATCTGGTTGTGTTTTGGAGAGCCAAGGGGTGTCACTGACTTGTGGAATGCCATCCTGGGGCATGGCGATCGTGCTGGCAAGAAAGCTGTTGGTTTGTGTGGTGATTAGTGGTGCATAATGATAGACATATTCATAGAATGCCGAGTTACTGTATATAGTAACTAAGATAGCTTTTTCATATATAGATGATTTTCTCACGCTTCGCTGTTGATTTCCGACCTCAAAGATTTTGGGCTTCACTATGGTTCTCCCATTGATCCGTGGCGCCGCAGGCCCCCTGTGGTTGGACCAATGACTGTGCCACCAGAGACCCAAGAGGCAGCTGAAGTGCCAGCGGCGATGCAGCTATGGCGGAACTCACAGCCAGGGTGTTCACTATTGGGAAGTAGGGGACTGGTTGATGGTTTTAGACATTTCTTATTTTCCCTAGTAATCATCAAGAAATGTTTGGTTGACAAAAAGTTTTCATAGGGGTCGAAACCACCAACCAGGGGATTTTCTTCTACCCAGCGGGGTGTGTGCATGAACATTACGTGTACGTAAATAGTCAATAGTCACCCAAGGGTTAACTGATGCTTCAATGAAATCACACACACTAGCCTTTGAATCCCTTGGTTAACCAACGGTTGCTCAACCAATAACAAATGATCAACCAATGGTTCACAATTTGCTTAAACTAGGATAACAGTCGTCATAGTGCCGAATAGCATGTTATCACCTAGTCACTACCAATAATATCAATAATGGTTCATGATCAGTGAATGTACTGTAATAAGCATATGCACGATTAAGCAAAGTTACTGATTATTAAAGTCATAATAGTTGATTGTTGCTAATGATGGCTGAGAATGACAATTAGCTGGCCGACAATTGTCAAGCGTGAATAAAAATGCTTAGCAGTGATTCATTGTGTTCAGCAGTGGAAACCAACACAGGGAGTGACAATATTGAGCCGCAAACATCACGATGCGACAATTGCACCATTCTCGAACTTTTATCCAGAATTACGAAGCAGCATTACCGTCGATTTTTCTTTGTTCTTAAACATCATTAAAGTCTAATTACTTATTACTACTTCTTAGTCTAAACAGTTGGTTAAACATCATTAGTCCAATTAGGCTTAAGCATCATTCACACCATCACACCATTGACATAGCCATTACTTCACCCACACCATGTTCACCATGTGGCCCCGAGCTGCCCCCATGTCATCAGCGTCATTCAACGTGTGGGCAGAACTATGGATGAGCCATCACTAAGATTCAGGCGGAACCAAAAAGTTGTTGCTCAAACATCACTAGCATTAATTTCCGCATCTTCATGATCACAGATGGCATCAAATATCATGTTGCCCATCATTAACTATTAAAAAACCGTCAAGCAAGCGTCAATTCACCAGCAGTTCACCGTCATTGGACATGATTGTAAGTTCCTAATTATTGACCTTTAACTGCTGGTTCAACCTTTGAAGAGACAATCATGATTGATTTTTCCAACCACCATTTGTTCACCATTAGTCATTAAACATCATTACTACTTTTACCTGCTTGTTCAACCATTGAACCAACAATCATGATTAGCCATTGATCTTCAACTGCTTGTTCAACCATGACCCACCTTTAAATGCTTGTTTGACCATCATTACCTTTAACTGCTTGTCTACCTTGTGTAACATGTTGTTTAACCATGATTATTGACAACCCTATCATTAACCATTGTTTTTCCTATTATTGTTGGTTATTATTCCCATTATTGGTTGGTTAATATTGCCTCATAGCCCCATGATTGGCCATTAAACAACATGTATCCACTCCTCCCCAGCTCAGCAACCAGCATATCAAGCGCATGACCAGCCACTGCCAGGCCTGGGTCACCTTCCTGTGGGGTGGTCATGGTCAGGCCCGCAGCATTGGCTGAAAATCGGTGCGCGGATAGTGAAATGCTCACGGTGACCCGCCATGCTTCATTCATGGCTAGTGATACTGAATTATTGTTGGTTGTTGAGATTTTCGTGAATTCATGGTTCATTTCTGGTCAGTAATGGTCAATGTGCGGGTTCATTATCGTTGTTTCATGGTGAATTCATGGTTTATAAGCGTTTCAATGGTTGGTACTGCTTCATCAATGGTTGACAGTGGTTTCTCAAGTGGTTCACCTAGTCGTTCATCGATGATTGATGGTTGTTTAAGCGAACATCAACAGATCTCAATGGGGTCAATCATGAACAACTTCGTTGGTATGGAGTCAGAACGATTCATGAAGGGTTTATGTTTGATCATAGTGGTTGCAACGCCGTTGGTTGTTCGGTCATCAATAGGTTTATAAGCAAACCATGGGTTGTTGGGTTATTTATGGCTTTTTGAATGTTGTTTCTAATTAGTGGCTGAAAACCTTTGTGATGCGTAGCTGGAGCTCATGAAAAAAAAACACTCCGCTCTTGACCAGGTGACCATCGAGAAACCATCCAATCCCAGCCGGTAGGACGCGACTTTTGTTGTTGGTCGTGAGCCATTACTGGTTTACACAATAATTACTTTTATCTTATTGTCTAGGGATATGGATCTGGGTCAAAACGTCAAGACCTGGTACCACTAGTGAACAGCCTGTAAATGACAGCACCAGTTTTTCATTGGAATGTTGATCTACTCACTTTGGGATGGTTGTTTTTTGACCCATACTGTGGCCATTTGATTGTTGGTTTTGATCATAGATCATTCTTGTTGGTGATCGTTGGTGATCACCATAGTTCACCATCATAGTGATTCTGCTGATGGAGTACTGTAACCATGATAGAATACATCATGATGTGAATATATACATATTCAACATCATCTTGTTATGGTTATGTTTACCGTGAAAGAATGGGATAGAAATCGGGTCTTTCTATACAGGCAGGAGAGATACATCATAACCACGATGACTACCATGTGGTGGTTTCTCAAAATTGCTAGCCCTAAAAATGGATGGTTTACTGCAAATAGATTGGCAGTGATGTGTACCAAGAGCCACTGATTACTTCAGGAATTCCCCGAAAGAAGGTATACAACCGTGACATAACATGACATAACCATTATAGAATTGGTCACAACCTGTCCCAACCATCCCCCCGGAGGCCCGACTGTAACCAATTCACTATCCTGAAAACCCGACTATTGATGGTCGGCCCGACAGTTGTTGTCCCAAGTTTTCCTTGTTGCTGGTCATTACAACCCTTTGTTGATGTTTATTGTTGATGCTGACCCGCGAAAATGTTTATGATGTTAATTGTTATTCCTTTATTTTCTGTTGATGTTTGTTGATGCTGACTTTGTTGGTCGTTAAGCTGACCTTTATTTTCGGGGATGACGATGCGTGCGGTGTTGCAGGCTGAGGACTCTGCGTGGATCTACGCGGAGGTGGCGAGTGGTTGTTCAGCAGGGTGCGTGGAGAGTGCGAAGCCGGCGAGTGGTGAAGCTGCGTGGAAGCAATATGATGATTGGTACGAGGTTGGTGATAGTTAATTCATGCTTGTACAGCTGATGTTCATTGTAGAAGCTTGTAGTGGTTGGAACGATGGTTGATTGATGCTTCAGTGATGGTTTTTTTAATTCGAAGCTTGATTGACGTTAGTGATAGTTGATTGATGCTTATACAGCTGATGGTTGCAGCTGATGGTGAACTGCTGCCAAATGATACTCTAGTGATGTTTATATGAGAAAGAATACAGTATGTCAACAGCCAGGATGATTTGCGTGAAAAGCGTAGACAGCCAACATTGCTTTTGATTCACTGATCAGTCGTTAAACCACTGTTCAAATCAAGTGGTATTCGTTGGCTCCAGGCAGTACTAGGCAACAGGCCATAATTCTGGAAGCAGCATTCTCTTTATCTTGTTTCACTGAGAATACTTCACCATCATGGTTGAGAATGAGGGTTGCTGTCGATGTTTTCGTTGACCAATGAAAATAGTCACAGTGAAAATGGTACGGCTCGTCAACCAGTATCATCATCAGTGATATTGGGGAACCAGATCACGATGTTTTTGTTCATCAATCAGATGCCATGATTAAAATCACTCATGTTGGAAGCATGCTAAAGAGTACGATACATCACCAGCTACTCAAGGTAAACTCGGGGTGGTTTATGAATAAATGGATCCATTACTAGCCACGATCAATCACCATTGTTGGTTATGATCACCTGTCATTGACGCTTATAAACCATTCTCAAACAATTCCAATCCACGTATTGTTAACAATCATCATCCACATATCATTAATTAGCCACTATTAAGCTATCATTATCCCCTATGAACCATCATTTCCTCTTCAAAACTAATGTCGTAATAGCCATCATTAACCATCATTAAGCCTTAATTAACCATCATCAACCATCATCAACCATCATTAATCCCTAAAAACCTACCATCAAAAACCTCTAGATCTACGAATGAATCGAGGAATGCAACGGTGCTCCAACCCCGCTCGCCGCTCGATCTCTGGCGGAAGGCGATCCGAACCTTGGCGCACTCGGTGCGGAGGGTTGAGGCCACGGTAGCCATGGGAAAATCAGGCTGCAAGAGGATCGATTTGGGGAATGAATTTGGATTTAACAATATGCTGGTTTCTCAAAATAGGGGTACCCCCAAATCATCCTTGTTTATCCATTTGTAGCAATAAACCAACCATTTTTGGGGGTCTCATATTTTGAGAAACACGCATATGGAAATTCGAATAAACAATATTAATGATGGGGAATCTAATAACCTATAGTAGTGGTTATTAGTAGGGAATATAGTAGACTGGGATCAATAGTGGTGGTTTATCAGTATTTGTCAATAATGGTGGTTGAATCATTCTAGGATCCGACCAGCGTTGGTTTTTTCAATTGATCCATTCCAGCCTGGGATCAATAATGGTGGTTTATGAGGCGCTGGTCGGATCATCATGGACGACGGCCCTGCTTCACTGGAAGATGAGCAGGAAATTCACCGGGCCCCGCGGTGGCAGATCAGTAGGCTTAATAGTGGCAAATTAATGTTGAATCATAGTGATTCGTGGATTAGTAATAGGGATTTGTTGAATTAACAGTGGATTATTAATCAGCCTACTGGGATTCATAATAGAGATTAGTGCATCGAATAAGTAACAAAGATTTTTCATACCAGGGATTTGATAACAGGTTGATTATCAACCTACTGGGTGTCACCTAAATGGGTGTTTCTCAAGCCATAAGGAACCCCCAAAGTTATGGTTGGTTTATTTCTACAAATGATTGATTTCGGAGGTTCCCTATTTTAAGAACCACCACTATTTGGTATCGCTCAATTGGGAGAATCCTGGCTAACACCAATAGAGTACCATTTGGCTTGCATCGTCAAAGATGTTCTCTTCAACTTAAAGGTAGATTTCTTGGGACAATGGTGTGCCAAGGGGGACGTGGCTGCATTTCTCAGCCGTACCGAGTGGTACCTGCTGCTTAGGCGTGTTGGTTTACAGTCGAGGCAATCTCTCAGCACCAAGATGTCGTTCCAAAGTGAAGCAGAATCGAGGCACACATCCTGTGATGTTTCTTGAATATATATATATATATAATATTGGTGTTTGCTGTTGCATCCCGTCCTATCAACCATGGTCAATGTCCACCGCCATTTTGAAAAATGGCAACAGCCCACGGCCATTATCAGCCATTATGGACCATCGTTTCATGGCAAGCCGTGGTGAACCATGAATTAAGTGTTTTGCCTCACAGTTTCGTAGCCATGATCGTTTGAATGATGGTTGCTCATGACTATCATCAATTGACCCTACTTAAGTCAACTGTCACAGTCAAACATCACTGGTTTAGCATAGGGAACGGTCAACCATCAACCATGAACCATCATTGATGGTAAAATAGTTACTGGCTGGTGGTTTTCAACACTTTCATTGTTTTCTAAAAATGGTTGGCTGACTTGCGCATACTTTTCGCAGGGGTGGTTCCACCACCAACCATTATTAATCACGAGTTATCATGATCATTATCAACCATTATAGCCATATATCATCATTATTAATCACTAACCATGGGTGGTTCAACCACCAACCAGCCAATGATCATTATCAACCATTAATTCACCATTAACTCACCATTAACATATACCATTATAGCATAGGGCTGGTTCAACCACCAGGTTCAGTCATGACTATGGGTCTGAAACCACCTGCGCGCTTGGCCCTGCACCGTTTGGGCTGCCAGCGGGGCCGGCCCCGGGCCCGAACTTGAGTCGCGCGCCGCGGTGCGCGCGGCGCTGCGAGCCCCCGCGAGCCATTGCGAATGGGGAAGGCGCGGGAAACCTGCGCAACTTGTGGGTCCAACAACTGGGGGCGGTTCTCAAGATTGGGAACCCCCAAGTTGCGGATGGTTTATGACAGTTTGTGACTCAAAATGATTCAGATGGAGGGTTTATTGCTGAAAATGAAATGATTGGGATGGTTTGGACTCAATAATTTTGAGTAAATGGATGGTTTATGATTCAAAATGATTCATATGGAGGATTTCAAGGCACCCTTATTTTGAGAAACCAAGTGGTATCCGGTGGCTTTGAACCGTTGCTGCTCCGCTCAGAGAATCATAAGCTTTTGAGCAGTCCATGGTGAATGGTGGTACCCCAACAATCCCTCACTTTCAAAGCTTCAATTTGAGGATTGAAGTCATCTTCTTTTTTAGGGGGAGAACCATTGGGTGAACAATCTATGGTTCTCACATGTATAACCACCAACAGAGAGTGGGTAGTTAGCTGGGATTTTACTGATCATCAGAGTCGCAAAGGCGTAATCACGATCACTACCCGTTAGAAGCGCTCTCTTCCTGCACTTCTGATATCGTTCTTCGGATGGTACTTGGATGTGCCATGTCCACTTAGAAACTGGGTGCTTGTACCACGGTTATAGGGGCTAGTTCGCCCACCGGCTGTAGGGTCAATTACTATGGTTATATCAAGGAAACAGTGTTATAACATGTTATAACTATTTGCGGTCGTCATACCTTTTTATGTATGGTACTAAGGTCATTTACTACGGTTATACTATGGACTACTATGCTTATATCATGTTATATCCCAGTAAGTTCATCTGCCGATGGCGACCTCCAAGCTCTCCAGGATTGGTCCCACGATGGTGCGACGCCTTTGGCGGAAGTCGATGTGAATGCTTCCTACACGGGCACCGTGACCAATGTGGGACAGCAGCTTGTCGAACAAATCGGATGACATCATCAAGACAGTTGGTTGATATCTTTGTTCATATCTATTCATGTTTTTATCAATCAAAAATCGTGATGAATGATTGATGTCAGTTAAGGACAACTGGTTTGATATCCTTGGAAATATCTGTAAATATCCAGAATTATGTTGGATGATTGATGTCAGTTGACGACAGCTGGTGAATATCTCAGCAGTATCTTTCTATATCCAGAATCATGTTGGATGATATGGATGTCAGTGGATGACAGCTTGTTAGTGTCTTTATTCATATCTTTATAAATCCAAAATCATGCTGGATGAGTGATGTCAGCTGATGACCGCTGGTTCATATCTTTAAACACCCAGAATCATGATGATTCATGAAATATCCACAATCAAGATATTGATGATGGCAGATTCTCCTGTCAGCAAGCCATTCTTTGATGGTCAGAACCTTGACTGCTCATGTCAACAATGGTGATCCGAGCCCTGCCCGAAACAATGCACTTGCCAGGGAAGGAAGCATTGGAAGTTATTGCGGAAACCACGAGCGGCTCCTCACAACGCCCAAACTGCGACCTTTCACAAGTTCCAGCACTGACCTAGTTGGCTGTTTCTCAAGCTTGGGAACCCAACAAATGGATAGTTTATTACTATTAATGGTTGATACGGGATGATTTTTGGGGTCCACCTGATTTCAGAATCTCCCTGTATTTGACTTGGGGCTCTGATTCTGCAAGGAAACAATCCGGTGCCCTGCCGTACTCAGTTTTATAGGTACAAGGGGGGGTCATGAGGTTCTCAGCTGGTTTACAAATAATTAACACACCCAACAAGCTAGCTTTATCATGTTATCCACCATAACTAGCACTTGCCACCCCAGTATTAAAAGCAACTTCTCCAGCAACTGAAGCCTTGGATTCGCAACCAGGGTGCCACCAGCCCCTTCCGAGATTCGGCGTCTTTGTGAACTTTGGAGCAGTGAAAGATGGACTGCTGAAAGTTCCATCCAAGTCACTTGACTCCTCGAAACTTCCAGTGGCTGGCAGTTGGGTCCCCTGGGTCCCTCCCAATTTGGAGCTCGCAAGGAGGTTGACAAACGTATGGGATGAAACTATGATGATTTCCAGCTCCTTTTGGGAGATCAAACACTTTGAAACCTTCAGAAGGTGATGGTCGCACTGCAGAGGAAGATGTTCTTTTTGCTCGGGCACTCACTTTCACGTCTTGTTTGGGTCATAGCACAGTGGGGAAACCCTCGAAGCAATGGAGTGTTTGAATGTGATACGGGTTTGTATTTACGTGTATACAAACTAGTTGTGATTAATTAATTATATCGCTACACAGTCGTTGTAATGTTGTACTTGTTTTCACACACTGGCAGTTCAATCACTTGCACCTATACGCGCACCATCTATGGATAATTCTACTAAAAAATCGAATATGTGCATTTATAGTAGGGAAATTATATATACATAATACTTCCTATTTTCTACACAAATACAAAACATATCCTTATAATTGTATTGTCTATATAACGTCTATCTATCTTTGTATCTATATATCTATATACACGTGTACTCCTAGCCACATCGGCACCGAGGCTGGGTCGCCGTTTGCGGAAGGGGATGCAGATCGAAGAGTTGACCATCACGTGCCTCGGGCGCCGGTGGGGTGGTGATGGCCATGGTCCGAATGACGATGGGTACCAGTCAACAAGGAACCAATGGGATTGGTATAAGGTGGGCCCCCTTAGTTAGCTTAGTTGGCTTAGTTCACTAGGGTAACACCAGCTATGGTAGATATAACTATAGTTAAATGGCTTATTAATCAACTTGTAACGAGGGGGCCCGCCTTGGATATGGTTGACATGGTTAAGAATGGCTAACCATGGTTGATGATCGGGGATAATAAGCTTAAGGGTTTTGAGTGGTTGATGATGGTTGATGATGCCTGACAGTGGTTGATGATGGGTGATAACAGTTGATAATGATTGATGATGGTCGATGATGGTTGATGATGGTTGATGATGGTCGATGATGGTTGATGATGGTTGATGATGGTTGATGATGGTTGATGATGGTTGATGATGGTTGATGATGATTCAATAATATTGATAATGATTGACACCCTTGGGGTAGCTTAGCTTCATACCAGGGGCCAATCTCTGGTCATTTCAACATGCCTGGCAAGAAAATCACCGGTTGATTAGCAGTTTTGCAGCCATGTCCCACCACGCACTGTGCAAAGAGTTTCACTCAGGTCCCTCGATCCAGATGCTGGCAAAGAGTCTTGGCGAATGTGGCTACCGATTCCACGAATACTTAGAAGTTCAAGATGTGACGGAGGGGCTCCTTGCCCCTGCAGGATCAATCGCCTTTCCTAGACCTTTGACCAAGACATCCGAGGTATTGGGTGTGGGTCAGAACATCCCAAAACATGACCAAACTAATTTTTGATTGAGATGTTTGGTCTATTTTTGATTGATTGATGTTTACCTTTCCATTTTTGAGATGTTTGGTATTGACCCACAGCTTAGTTGATGATGATTGCCAGTCATGGTTGTGCTGGTCCGACCATGGGACCAACCTTCAACGGGCCTTAAGTCTCGAGCATGATCCAGATTACGAAGCGTTGCCATGCTTAAATCTGTGATCATTTGATTGGAACAACTACCTCAGGGTATGGTTTTTAGCCAGTTATGGCCAGTTGAAGTTCACTCAACATCACCCTTCACATCACCCTTCACATCACCCTTCACATCACCTAACCTCACCTAACTAGTCAAGCGCTTAAAGCGCTTTTCGTTCCATCGGTGCCTTGGTTGCCCCCCCGGGGCGTCGTTGTCGCTGTCAGAGGTGGTGATGGAGGTGGATGAAGGCCAGCTGCAGGACTTGGAGCCAAGGCGCCCGGTGACGCTCAGCACGAAAATCACAACGGTTGGTGGTTAACCATTGTGGAAATTCCCCAGTTATAGTGCTTAGCAACTAACATTTATAACTAGGCTTGTTATAACTGCAGTTCACTGGTTATCCCATAGGGGTTAAACAGTTATAACAACTCTAGTTAATAAGTATAATTACTGTTTATTATCTAGTAAACCCTCTAGTCAAATGACAGTCAGTAACTAGTTAAACTCTAGTTGTAACAACTCTAGTTATAAACAATAATTATGACCCTTACTATGTTTATAACAACTCTAGTTAAACTAATAGGGGAGAATAGACAACATGCCACGCCTTCACCACGCCGGCTCCACCACGGGCTCCGCCACGGGGCTCCACCCTGCGCCAGGCCTCGTAGCCGCGGTCGAAGCCCCGCGCCCAAAGGCCGGGCCGCGAAGAGTCGGCCGCGGTCGCGACCGCGGAGGACCTGGGACCACGACGGCGGCAGCGGCAGCGGCAGCGGCAGCAGTTGGAGTGGAAGATTTGGAGATTTCTGGTCATTTTATGGAGATTTCGTGATTTTTCGTGAGATTTTTCGAAGATTTGGGGAGAGATTTAAGATGATGATTAGGAGATTTTTTGTGTTTTGGTGATTGATTTGTTTATATAAAAGGGATGTTCTTGATTAAGGATTTGACCTGAAACAACTGCACCTCAGTTTGGTTTCCTTCTTTGATGTTCGCTTTCCTGTGTTTTGGATGATATTCTTGATGATTAATGTGTTTTTGACCATAAATACTGCAAAACCTTTCGGGATTTTGGATCAGTAACTGGATTCCTCCAAATCTTTGACGACATCGAATCCACCTTCCGCTACTGGGGACGACTCCAGCCGCGTCATCGCCGCGCGTCCAGCCGCGTCTGCGCCCCGTGTTGGAGGCTCCACGGCGCTGGAAGAGTTGCAAGTGGGAGATGTCTTTGAAGGGACTGCAACTTGGATGGAAAGATGGATTCTGGCGTTCGAAATGAGGCAAATGATTCATCCAATTGATAATGGTTGTAGTATGTTATGGTGATTGATTCAAAATCATGCACAAATCATCCAACTAATGATGTTTATAGTGGTTGAAAGATGGTGAAGTGATGTTCAATTCGTGTTTGATAATCGTTAGGATGACTTGCCTGTTGCTCATGACCAATAACTGGTCCGTTGCGCAATTTGTCTTTGTGAATGGACTGCCTGTATAAAAGGGTTGTCCGCATAAGTAAGTCGTTACCCTGATCTTGTGCAGCACATGGTCAGCTGATGGTCTTGAGCGTGGCAGGCTTGGGACTTCGTCAGCTCCAGGCCTCACGTAGTTGTAACTGCGCTCAAGCAGGTTATGAAGGTTTTAACAGTATCCCATGCAGGTGAACTCATGATATCTCATGATTATCAAGCAGGTAGTCGTTCAACAGTTGATCAACCAGTCTCACTACTTATTTACCACTGTGAAGCATTATCAACCATTGCTAGTCATTGTCAACTTCTGTCAATTGTCATCAGCCAGTATGAACCTCAGCATCGTCGACCTCGATCATTAACGACCACTCGCAGGGCCCCATTCTGAATCATCACCAGTCCATGCCCATCAACCATCATGAACCCTGAACTTAAGTCGTATGATGCATGCCTTCCATGGTTCATAGTTAATCCATCCGAGCATGATGATGATCATTTGTTGTATGATGGCAACATCCATGTTTCCACGGGGGGCCATCGATGGTTCCTCAAGCTCCGCTAGGTGACCAATGTCAGCGTCTATGGCGTCTTCGTGAATGTTGGTGCAGTACCCTGGTGTCAAAGCTGCGGTCATCCAGTCCCAAAACCACTATCAATGGTGGATTTTCATAATGGTTTCACCCATACAAGTGGTGATTTTCCATGATTTACCCGTAGAAGTGGTGGTATTCCAGCATTAGAATTGTGGTTAGTATAACCTGGGGCTATCCACTATTTCACGGTGGGTTTACCTATAGAGGTGGTGATTTTCTACCTCCATGGTGATTATTAGTCATCCACCATACACCCTCTGGCAGTCCCTAGCCTGGTTGCGCTGAAAATCACAATTTCTACTAGTACAGGTCAACCATTATGAATCGTGGATTTTATACGCAACCAGGTTTGTTAATCTATGTTTATGATGTTAACCATTATTGGTTCCCTATCATTATGTTTGACTATTATAGGTATGGCTACTACTATGACTATTAATTATCGACCATACTATGAACCATATAGTAGTTGACTAGGCTAGTACTATGTCAGAGTAGCAATAAAACCTCTTAATAACTTTGCTTTTTATGGTTGATTATGGCTAATTTGATTCTATGTATATGGCTATTGCTATGGCTGCTACTCTGCTTAAGTTTGGCTATTGTTATGAATTGTTTATCTTCCCTATGATCAGCCATTGTTTCTATGGCTATTCCCACGTTTACCCATAAAACTGGTTAATCATAAAGTATCATTATTGTTCTTCATTGTTACTATGGTTACTATTACTATGGTTAACCAGAAAGTTTCATTATGTACTATTATTGGTTAACCGTAAATTGATAGTTAATCAATTTAACCTGGTTATTTTAATTGACAATTCAACATTGTTGCTCTGGCTATTATGATAGTAATTTAGATTTTTATTGTTAATTATAGCTAATGAGGTTCCATGTTGAACCATAATCAGCCATAATTAAGCATAAAACCTATTATTGGTTTATTGATTTATGTTTCCAATGTTACTACTTTTGGTTCCCCAATACTATGTTTAACTATTATAGTTGTGGCTATTACTATGACTATCAACTATCAGCCATATTGTCACATATATTATCAACCATGTTATTAACCAGAAAACCCCATTAGTGATTAACAATTAACCAGTACTTAAACTATGATTTATAATCAAACATTGTTGCTATGGCAATTAGTTAGCCATAGTAACAATCACACCTCTTAATAATTGAGCTTTTTATGGTTAACTAATTGGGTTTCTAAGCATAATTAGCCATAGCAACTATGATTTATAGATAAAGTTTGTTGCTATGGTTATTAGTATTAACCATGATTAGCTATAGTAACCCCCACAACTAGTAGTTCAAAAATTGTTGTTTATGGTTGATATATGGTTGATATTTACATTTATAAAACCCCCATTACTGCAAGCACAAAAAACACCATTATTGTATGTATAAGCCATTAATGGGTTTAACCAAAAACCATTATTTTTAGGGAATGGTTTAAAAACCATTAGCTAAAAATAACCATTCTTATGTCAAGTTTATAAACCGTTACTAGTGGTTCAATGTTAACCATTATTGATATTGAAACCATTATTATGTTTTATTATGGTTAAACAGCAACCATGATGGTCTATTTATTATGGTTCTATTATGGTTTTATAACCAAATGGTTATTTGTTATGGTTCTATTATGTTTATTATGGTTCTATTATGGTTCTGGTTATGGTCTATTTATTATGGCTTTTGTTTAACCAGAACCCCCCCCATACACCTCTTCGCCGTTTGTTGCCAGGTCCGGGACGCGCGTCTCAACGTGCCCGCGATCATCGGACGCCGCTTCCGAATCGGCGATGTGGTGCAGGACGGAGCTGGGGCGGTGGTTGCGGTTTCGGGGGCCGGGGATTGCTGTGGGTAAAAATGGTTAGGGAATAATGGTTTTTTATTAATTGTCAATAATAATAACAATAATGGTTTATAGTTAGCAAAAAAGTGGTCAATAACCACAGCAATAATAAAAGTGCCATTGACAATGGTTAGTGGTTGCTAAGAATGGTTGACAATGATGAGTGGTTGATAGTAATGATGATTGATGATGGTTAATGATGTTATTAATGGTGTATAATGGTTTCTAATTGTTGTTATTAATGGTTGCTAATAATGGTTGATAGTCATGGTTGAAATGGATAATGATGAGTGTTTAATAGTCAATAGCGGTTTATACCAGGTTGAGTGGTTATGCCATGTTATAACAATGGTTTATAGTTGTTGTTGATAATGGTTGATAGTCATGGTTAATAACGGTTAATAGTAAACAAACGGGGTATACTGATTAACTATTGAAGCAAATGTCATTATTCATTACTGTAGAGGGAATCACGCTAATTTGGGGGGGAAACATTAATAGTCATGTTCAATCAGGGTGAAACTGATTGATAATCACGGTTTAGAATGTTTCGAATTGCTGATATTGATGGTTGACTGTGCTGATAGCTCCGGTCAATGGGGGGTCATAGTGGCTAGCGGTGGTTACTGTAGTGCTTCATGTTGGTTAATAGCGATGATTAATGCTGAGTTCACTACGGTTAATGGTGGTGATTTCCCAATGATTGAAAATGGTTATTAGTATTGAATGGTGACTGATCAACGGTACGGTCGTTCACTAATAAATCTTCAGTAATGACTCACTGGTGCTTGACATTGTTCAACAGTGCCGATGAACAAGGTTTCATGACTGGTTAGTGTTCTTTATTACTCCGGCTCATAGTTGTGTTCAATGATGGTGTATGGTGGTTCATGACCAGCTCTTGTTGGAGCATTCTGTCGCTGGTGTTGCCAAGCAGACGGGGGAAGGGCAAACCAACCACAATACAAACCGGTACGAGTTGATACTTACGGATATGATGGTGAATGAAATATCTACTTTAAAAAAAATGGTCAAGTAGATGTTATTGATAGTTACTGATTTATCACAATATCTAGTGGCTTAGCAGCACGTCCATATCAATATATGGGGCTTAATTAAGCATGATAGTAACGACCAGTCTACGTAGGTTAAATATCACGATTCATTATTGTGGACCAGCAGATTTGCAGCAGTTGACTCATTGTGGAAGCAGGAATCAATCACCAACAGGAGTAATCTTCCAACGACAGTGGCGTGCGTCCCCAGTGAGATTCGTTGGTTTATAGCCCGCCTAAAAAGCTACTTTGGTTTGCCGCTACCACGCCACTATGGCAGAGCCACTAGGATTGAGCTGCTTCCCTATCAAGAACTAGAATGGTTTGCCACTATCTAGACCATGTTTGCAGATGGACCCACATATGGGGGTAAAAGCTTCCGTTGTCCATGGCCTGTACACACGCTGCTGCAAGTCAAAGTCGATCATTCTTAGTGCATGGGGCACCAACAACTTTGGGGCATGAATCAGCTATTGCTCGTGCAGGGATTCTATTGTTGTATGAATCAGCCAATCAGCTGTACAAGAGGCCATTGTTCATTTTCAGCTATTGGTAATCTAATATGAATTCTGCTTGTGAAATCTCAGCCATGTATCACCGACAGGTCCCAGTTGTCTCGGACAGCTGGGACGTTGGCCATTGAACCCTACTGGTGACCAGCGGCGCAGCTGGAGTGCGCTCTGGGACTCTTCACTTGGAGCCATTGATCTTCACAGCTTTGTAAGTTACCCCCTAGCCATAGTGACATAGTGACGCCCTTGGTTGTTGACATTGAAACTAGTTCCTGATGGCGGATAACAAGGGTTAAATCATGCCATATTAATCATTTATATACAGCGGCTCGATAAACCAACCATTTTTTAGGGGTTCCCTCTTTTAAGAAACCACCAGAATGGTGCATAATTCATGATGGAACAGCTTGAGGGGTTGGAATGGTGGCCGCCAGGACTGCACCATTGAGAACATCGATTTGGAGCAACAGCGCATGAGTGTCACCCTTGATGACCCGGAGGCGAGGCGAAACCAGGGGCTCTAGCTGAGCTGAATGCTGTTACCCTCAGCGCTCGCCTGGATACGCAAACAAACCTGGTATTGGAACATCAGCATCTTTGTAGGGAAGCCCAGCTAGAAAATGGTTGCTAATCTGGTACTAACCAGTTAGAACTAAGCTAGTAATGGAACTAACCTGGTAATGGAGATTTGCTATAATAAGTGGTGGATATGCTATGGCCAGGCTGGTTTACCAAAGGGTAGCGGGATCATCACCAAATTTTACAATGGGAAACCTGGAGTCTCACCAGCTGCCATGCGACATCCTTTGAGATCACCTCAGATTAGTTGATCCTGCCGTTGAATGTCAAATTTCAGACAATCAACATTCATCATAGGAGGAATGATCCATTGATTGGGCATCACCTTCAGCACAGGAATGGTTCACAGATGGTGGCTGAAGATGATAGACCACTATCCTACATAGTGAATCATAGTGGATGATCTATGTAGGATGGTGGTCAATCATCCATGGGTTCATTATCATCATAATACATGATTCCTCTATGAGTCTATGATCATAATGAATGGTGGATGACTCATGGACCATAACTTGCTCATCCCCTATCCACCATCCGCGAATGGTCTATGAGTCTATGATCACCATGGTGGATGACCTCCATCGTATCATCGCCTTCGATCCACCATCCACGACTTGCTCTCAGGCAGCGGTGCGAGATTTGCCTCCCAAAGAGCCAGCGGCCAAGGCCAAGGCAGCGCCCAAGGCCAAAGCCAAGGCGAAGGCCAAAGCCAAGGCGAAGGCGAAGGCTGGGATGGGTCGGTATTCACCAGCGACTGCCACATGTGTTGAACGCGTGCCACCCAGCGGCAGCAACGACGAAAGCGCCGGTGACACGTCTGGACATTTCGAAGCGTGACAAAGTTGTGGGTGCAGCCCAGTTATCATTGATCGATGGCTGGGCTAATTATCAAGCAGCAGGTTTCAATGTTAAGCATTATGATTAGCCATTATCAACCAGCCATTATATTCGCTTACCTCTTCCGCACATACTAAGTGAATTCATTACCAGCTGGCGTAGCTAGCCATGGCCACAGCAAGGCCGCAAGTCAATCCAGTCGCACCCGAAAGACGGAAGCAGGCGAGTTGGGCGAGTGAGGGGCTGGAATGGTGGTGTTTGTGGTATCTATTGGTCACTCCGTTAGCAATTTGTTAATAATGATAATCATCATCATCATCATCATCATCATTATCATCATCATCATCATCATCATCATCATCATCATCATCATCATCATCATCATCATCATCATCATCATCATCATCATCAT
>VSDK01009162.1:347621-362612 GCA_009767595.1 Symbiodinium kawagutii | reverse complement strand
CAGCAGGAGAACAGCCGTGAGGCAGCCGTAAGATGTGAGTGATCAGGAAAAACGGTGGATTTTCCTCAGTTGCGAGGTGAGCCATGGAAAAAACTCATTGGTTGGTTGTTAGCATGGGAGTATCATTCTTTTAGTGGTTGTTCAGTGTTGTTCATAACTTTGTTTCTTGCTTTCATCAACCATAACTCATGTTTAGCCACCAAGAATTATTGATTTTCACCCATCTTGAACCAGCATCAACCAGTATCAACAACAATTTTTCCACCGTGAAACCTAATGAGTAAACATTCTCAATAATACTGGTGACCCATCGTTCACCCATCATTAAGCTTACAAATCAACCCATCATTTATCACCATGACCCACATCAACCATCACCGCCCTTTGCCACCGCACTTCACCCCGGTTCGCCCCGGGGTCCTCGCCATCAGGCACCGCCCGTTCGGGCCAAGGCCAAGGCAGGGCCAAAGGCATCAGCCAAGGGCAAGGCTAAAGCACTGCCAGCCAAGGCGAAGGCGTGACCAAGGGCTGTGCTGGTTGACAGGGTTATTGTAGGTTGCATCAATGTTTACCCTATCAACCAACTAATAGCCATCTTAAACTAACATGGCTATGGGTCAATATTGACCAACCAACTAATAGGGGATTTCCACCAACAAAACTATAGGGAAAACAATGGTTAATGATAGGGGAACCAGGGGTACAGGGTTTTGACCCACTGCCAAATAGTATGCTTAGGTTACTAGGGTTACTAGATAGGCTGATTTGCTCGGTGATCAGTTTCGCAAATCAGCTACTAGCAATAACTAGCAACTACCAATCAGCCAGCAATAGGTTGCATTAATGTTTACCCTCTGGTAAACTAACATGGCTGGCTGGAAAATCCACGGAAAAGCCGCTTGGAAATCATTGATTCATGGTGGATTTTCCATTGATATTTTAGTTTACCAAAAGGGTAACCCAGGATGAAGCGAGCCACCCCTGGTTGATGATCATAGGGGGTACCCCCTCAAAGCCAACTGGTTCCCTTTAAAATGGTAACACCCTCCCAATCAATCAACCTGGGGTCTATTAATTCAGGGTCAACATTAACATGAATGAACCAGTAATAGTTAAACTACTATAGTTACAGACAGCTGGTGGTTGTTAAGACCTTTATTAACTAAGTATCCAGCAACAAAATGACCAGCAATGCTTCACAGCAGCAGTGGTTAGGTCGAACTCAACAGCAGTTGTTAGTTTTTGGTTCACAACCAACACCCAGCAATAGTGAAGCAGCAATAGCCAGCGAATTAACCTATATACTTCTAATTGTTTTACCTTTGGAAATGGTGATTTTCAGCTTCCAGGTTAGTTTGCCAGAGGGTAACCAGCAGCTACTACTACTACGAGTTCGGCCAATTGAATTATTTCTGGTTGAAGTGTTGATGGACCACAAATTATGAACCAGCAACAGTTGATCATTGATTGTGATGAAAACAGTGAGGAATTCAAAGGGAAAGCCGTTTTGGAAGTAACATTGATGAACAATCTGTTGAAGAGTAGCTGGTCTTTCATTTCCAATTCGAACTTTTATGAATTCACCGAATAAATCCTCGCTTACTCACCATGACAATCATCATTTGCGATCACAGGGCAGGACACTCTCGAGCCCTCAGCTCTGGTACCAAGGTCTCTGGAGGTCATCCTTGCAGTTCCCAGGTGCCTAGGTGATCATTCTTAAGGGTAGATTCAGCTCAGAAACAGGCGGTGATCTACCATCAAATATAGGGGGCCGAACCCCGTCTCGCAGGTAACAAAGCGTCTCGCAGGTCAACAAACCCTACGAGTTCTGGGTTTGATTTAGGATAGTCGTAGCGTCTATGCTCAACAACGGACCAGCAGAACCAGGCAGTGGTTGTTGGTGCGAAGAATTTTTGTTTGAGATCCCTAGCTTTATTCAGCAGCTTGTTTACCACCATCTATTGTCAAATATTATGTAGCATGATTAACAAGCTTGGGGATGTGCACGTGCCAAATAATCTATAGGATTATGATATAATGATATGATTTACTATCATTATTGACAATTACTAGCAGTTTTTTTGGGCTTGCAAATCCTTCTGAGCTATGGTGTACGCCCATGAGGTCAGATCGCAAGCCGTTCTTCATAGGTTGGATCTCTATTTCTATGACTGGGATGTCCACGCAGCTTAGTTGACCTTGCAATTTACACGCTGCTAGGCGAACCTGCAAGATCCTGCAAGTGGATAATCCACCATTTATTTCTCTTCCGTGAAATTTATCACCATTTATGCACTGGTAGGCTAACATGATACCTATTAGAACCGTGCTGTTTGATCAACCTGCTGCACTCCAAGCGGTTTCTTCTTCTTTTTCTTCCTATTAAAACATTGTGATTTTTGGCATCGAGGTTAGTTTACTGGAATGTCTCGGCTGGTCAGGCCATGGCCACTCAGATGCCGGGCCAGCGCGTGCGCCCGACTCTGAGATTGTGATCGCAACTGCTTGCACCGTGGGGACCCGCCATTGAAACTAACTGATTAGTACAGAAATAACTGATTAATACCCTTAGTTGATTTGGGTTCTGAGAAACTAACTGGTTGGTAGAAACAGCAAATCCACTGCTAGAAGTAGCTGGTTAATGCTGCTTGATACTTCAGCCATCTGATAAAGATCCACATTTATGGATGGTTGATTCATCTATTGACAACGGTGATTTTTTAGATCTTACTTCCAGCTAAGTTTCCTGGAGAGTAAGTTTTGGTTATCATTTTTTCAGGGGATGAGAACAGAAATGTGACAACTGGAGATGCCCAAGTTATCCACTGGAATTTTACCGCTGTTGAGTTGTGACCATCAGCCCCACAAGAACAAGAAAATGCTGACCAAACACATGCGAACGGCTCTGCCCGGTGACAGATGGTAATCCCCAGGGGTGGTAGATGCATAAGGGTGGCACTCCTGAGGATTAGAAGGTGCTTTGGAGTCCATTTTACTCCCACCGAATTGAAAGGAAAATCACCAGCTATGGGTCGCCGGTAGTCCATTCGGGGTGAGAAGCGCATCTCCCAGATGCAACACCTTTGTATCACAACGATTCAAACCTATTTGATCGGTCTTAGCTGTTTATAAACCGTTTTGAACCATGGCTTTGCACCTTTTGATGATACTCCGAGTGATTGTTAAACAACCATTTTGGAATCATCATATTGAAAGATGAAAGCTGTTTCCGAATCATTTTGAACCAACCCATCTATGACGTATGGTGAAATCTCACCCGTCATATGATTTACAAATGATATTCATCACCTGGCCATGATCTCCCCCCGGCTGCTTCACCAGCCGTCCCCACAGATGGCACACCCGTTCCTTCCCAGGCTCACCGGCGCCTGCTTCCCAAGCGCCACGCTCCACCTCGGTGCCGAAGTCGGAAGTCATAAGCAGGTTGTCACACTCTTAAGTGGCTATGGGTCAATATTCACCAAGAATACAGCAGCGGGTCCATGGTTAATAATAGGGGATGATAACTAATAATCATAGGGGATATGTATATATATATATATACCAACTATATATATGGCTATGGGTCACTATTAACCAACCAGTAATAGAGGATAACCGCCAACAATCCATAGCCTGGTGAACAAACCTGGAATTTAGGAATCCACGATTTGTAGCTGCTTTACCTACCAAAAAAGGTGTTTTTTAGCTTCCTGATATGATTAATTATTGGTAATTGATGGTTGTTATACCCAGTAATCATCAATTGCCATGACTTAGCCATCAATCAGTCACTATTAGCCAATATGAACTATTTTTCTTCAGCAATGACCAGTATTAAACAGTATCAATATTGGACAACAGTGAACCAGTACTCTATGAACCAGTAATGGTTAAACATTATCAATATTATTTAGCAAGTACTGGTTCAATTGATCGCTATGAAACATTATATGGCTGTGGGTCAGTTCACCCCGTACCCCTGGTTCCCCATCATTCACCATTGTTTCCCTATTATTACTGGTGATTATCCCCCATGAAATTGGTTGGTTAATATTGACGCATAGCCATGTATAGCTGATATATCCACTATTATTGTTGGTTGCTATCCCCTATTGTTAACCATTAACCAGCTATTTTTTGTTGGTTAACTGCTTGACCCAGCTCGCCATATAATGAACCGACATTATCGATCTATACTCACCACACGCGGCGATGATGGTGGTCAGCAGGCCTCGTCGTGCAGTCCGGACTGCTACTCCCTGTGTTGGTTGATGCACCCCAGCCCCACGAAACCACGTTGCGTTGTTAACCCCCGAGCCGCGGACCGGAGGAACATGTCAGAAATCATTTGTTAGATGAGGTCGTCAGCCATTATGGTTGTTGAACCCTATTGAGTACTTATCAATGAACCCCTATAGTTTTTTGGTTGTTGGTTGTTAACCCCTGCTGGTTGCTAACCCCTATGATTGTTGACCCCTATATTAGTGCTTATTATTGTTGGTTGTTGACCCCTATGATTGTTGACCCCTATGATTGTTGACCCCTATATTGGTACTTATCAATACTTATCAATGGACCCCTTTAATCGTTGGTTGTTTGTTGTTAACCCCTGCTGGTTGTTAACCCCTATTGTGTAGTTGTTAACCCTTACTGGTTCTTGGTTGCTTGTTGGTTGTTGGTTGATTGTTAACCCCTTTAATCGTTGGTTGTTAACCCCTATTATTGTTGGCCCCCATATTAGTGCTTATCAAAGGTTGTCAACCTCTATATTAGTGCTAACCCCATATATTGATGATTGTTGGTTGTCAACCTCTATTATTAGTTGTTAACCCCTGCTGGTTGTTGGTTGCTTGTTGGTTGTTGGTTGATTCTTAACGCCTATTATTGGTGCTTACTATTGTTGGTTGCTAACCTCCACCATCCATTCCCCATGACGCTACCCGGCCACTCCTCGGCCAGGCCAAAGCCAAGCCCCGTGCCACTTCGTTGCCCAGCGCCGAGCTCAGCGGGCAGGTGAGCGCTCAATGCATCCCAGCACAAGGGACCGGGCCCCCCCTGGTTGTAAGGTGATGGATAAGCCATGGGTCAATATGAATGAACCAACTCATGGGGGATAACCACCACCAATGATAGGGAAAACAATGGTTATGATAGGGGAACCAGGGGTACGGGGTTTTGACCCATGAAGCCATGGTGAAAAAGAGATGAACATCCAACCGAATCGGCTGTTTACCATGCTCATCTCCCAGAAAATGGAGCCCAACTGTATCTTCAGCACAGCGATTGTCGCTGTTCAATGGCGGTTGATTCATGGTTCAGCATGGCCAATTTGCTATGATGATGGTTACGCATGCTTCATACATCACCACCTGCAGTGGCTTAGTTGGTATAGTTGCCAGGCATTCCAAGCGGTGGATTCATGGCAAGGAGTTGTCTCTTACATCCAACTGTGTTGGAAGCAACTTGCCGGTATGGGTGTTTCTCAAAATGGGGGTACCCCAAATCACCCTTTATAGTAATCATGATCTACAATAAACCCACCCTTATTGTTGGTTTATCCCCAATGATTGCTTATTATTCCCTTGTCAATCACCATGGTTCACCACTCATAAAGCCACCAATTTTTGGCTATGGCAAGACCTGGAGGTTGGGACTTCAGTTCCGTGAGCTTCGGGCCCTGAACTGGATGTGCTCAGCTGGGGTGCCCCCCTGACCCCAGTGTTAACATATGTCAACGCTAAAGGGCGATGGATTTCTGAATGACTTCGTTACCATGCCGGTCCACCATGTCCCCAATGTAAACCCTTTGCAGCCTGTGATTTTGGGCTTCACATCATCCCAACCAACTGCAGTCTGTCTGTGCGCATGGATTTTTTTTCCGGTGTGCCTCCCTCAGTTCACCTTTCAGGAACCTCGGGCACTGCCGCCCCTGCAAGGGCACAGCAACTTGGAAGCGGCTGCTTCGTTACCTTCGGACCATGGTGGTCAACCATGTTGATTGATGGTTGGTGATGGGTGGCTAAACATATGGCTATGGGTCAATATCAAGCAGCCAATCATGGCATATAATAGCCAACCAAAAAAAGGGAAAACAATGATTCGTAGTGAGGAAACCAGGGGTACTGGGTTTTGACCCATAGCCATATTGATTATGCAATGAACAACAAGAAAAGCTGTATGAGCCCTTATTTAGAAGTTATTCCAAGTTTATTTTTAGAAGGATGAACATGAGCAACTAGTTTGGTCAAACCTTAGGGAGCAGCCTGGGGTACCCCGGAGCCATGTAGATTGAGCTGCTTGATATCTAGTGATTATGAATGTTGCTGACATAGTGGCAGCATAAGTGGTCAATTGTTTAAGGAATATTGGTTAACAACTGTCAATCGCCAACAAATATGCTGGTTGATATCAAATAGCAACCTAAGGATCGCTAGTGATGCTTGATAGTGGTTACTACTGGCTCCTGGAACATGATGGGAGATCCAGCTTTCAATACGCCCCTGTTTTATCACTCATAATTCGATTTTGCATGTCATATTAGCAACCAAGTATCATGACGATAAAACACTTATACCAACTAATGGTTACCAATGCTTGCGAATGGTGCATGATTTTTTGTTTGGGTAATATTCTCAGCACTTCTTTCGATCGACATCACCTTCACGATTGAACATTTCCATATTCTGATGGATAAATCTCTGCACAAACAATTGGATGATTGAAGCCCATAATGAATGGATCGAAAGAATGGGCTGAGAGACAGCTATCAAATGCATTGGTGTACAAAATGCATAGGAGAATCCATGGTTATCATTAGTAGATAATGATATTCACCAGATATCAATCACAATATCCGCAATATCCAATAATTATCCATCACTAAGAAGCATCATTAACTATCATCAATCGATATTAAGCATGTTCACGCAGAATTCACCGCCATGAAGATTCATTTGCCAGGTGGGTGTAGGTCCATAAGAGGAACTCCAGCTGGGCTAGCGGAGATGCCAGCGAAAGCTGGATGCGCCCAGGAGCGGCACAGATGTAGAAGCTGCCATCCAGGGGTTTGGGATCGGTAAATATCCCATTTGTCTACCAACTGATCTACCATTTATCTACCATTTATTCCAGAAGTTACCATTTATCTACCAACTGATCTTTGGCAAATCTCTCATTTTTTTCATCCAACTGATCTTTTCAGCTCTGTTTTGAGGGGTTAGTAAGTATCCCGTGATAAAAGGGACAGTTCAATTGGGACACTGAATGACCCGTGGTCAAGCTGTTAAGCGTGAGGATCATTCCCAGCCGAATCATAGGGAAATCAATCAGTATGGCTGTGGTACACCAGGGGTACGGGGTGAACAGACCCACAGCCATATGTAAACGAATGGGTATTACGTATGCCGTATGCCCCATTCCGGTGGACTCTTTTCCGAAAGTAGGGTTCAAGATTGGCTGCAGCATTGATGTAGTCAACCATGGGGTGTGACATCACTTGCTATTGCATACAGATAACCCAATTGCCAATACTTGCCATGTAGAAGCATGTAATCATGTATATATATATATATACAGTATACATATTTATTGTGTATTGTCAATATCTCTCACTGTCAAGATATGTATTGCTTTCCTCAAAGAACCCAACTTGTGATGTATATATCTAGTTTCGCATATTCGTTCTATCGATATTTCTGAAAGCAGATACAAAGAGTCACACAAAAGCAAAACAAAAGAATGACCATATTGGTACACCATATCTACCATTATATTATATATTTGTACATGTATGTACATGTATATGTGTATATATATACATGGAGTAGCCATGATACACCCCATATCTATATGTATATATATATATATATATTTGAACTATATATGTATATACGCCCAATGTTTTTATCCGTGTTGGTGATTGTCCCTCACTAATCCCTATTACTAACCGTTATTGATCCACTACTGACAAAAACAATTCCCTATTATAAATCCCTATTGTTCCACCCAATGGTTATACGCATCCCTGTTATGAACCCCTACGAACCATTAGCCATTGATGAACCTTATGGGTTTATACTCCCCCTGGACACCTTGCCACCCAGGCCGAAGCGCGCAGCCTCGGCGGGTCCGCCGCAACGTGGCGCCGCGGGAAGCGGTCGAACGAACCCGCCGGCGAAAGCTGCGGCGAAAGCCGCGGCGCCGGCGCCGGGGACAGGTAGAAGTGGAGGCAAAGGCGCGCAGCTTGGGCATAGCTCTGATGTCACTGGCTGGTGGTTGCGAGCGATTCGGAGCTACCAGGAGGGTTACCACCAAGTGCTTGTGAATGCCTGGGTTTTTCGGGATCAGGTGGTTTGTGAATATAAATAACTAAAAATGATGATGATGATGATGATGATGATGATGATGATAATGATGATGAAAACAAGAATAGTAATGATAATAACATTGATATGTAGATATATATATATATATATATACATGTGACTGAATGATGTGTCTAGAACTAGTGTACCACTGGTGCCCAGTTGGTTTACTCTGATACATAGTGCGCTGGAAAGATGGATAGAATGAGGTCCTTGGACTGTTCACCAACTCGCAACTACGCGTCCCCTCGTTGCACGTGCTGACACCTGCCAAAAGGATTGAAGTTCAGCACTCCCTTGGGCTGGGTCGAGAATGGGAGATGCAGCTCTTGATAAACCATCATCCGTTTTACCATGAAAAAACGCGGGTGATTGAATTCAACATCAAACACAGGGGGGTTTGTCATTGGATCTACCATCAATCATTTTCAAGCGTTGTTCACCATGAATTCTTCATCATTCTCAATTCTATTTGTTGTGCGTTGATAGTTCCCAAGATGGTTCACTTGCTTTTCTTGGGTATGGCAGTGGTGTGCCCCGAATTCATCACTTCTTTGCTGTGCTGCATTCTGCTCGACGCGAGGCATTGCCATTGAGAATCTTCACGTGGGCAAAGCAGTTGATGGCATCGTCACCAACAACAATCAGTGCGCAGCATGGACACTGCTGAGTTGATCGTTGCAAATGATGCCAGATGATGCCAGTTTTTTCACCTGTCAGAACCAGGGATCAGCGAGTTGACTGCCTGGGGGCAACGGCGCGTTGATGCAACCAGGACAACTCCAATCCCTTTTGACTTGTAGCACTTCGGAGGATGCCTTAAATTGCTCTGATTGGTCAATTGATAGTGATGAATTGATGGCAAATAGTAGTCAATGATGCCTAAGACCTCTTATCAATGGAACAAATAATAGTCTAGTTATTAGAATCTAGTCTGGATAACAATGCCGATAGTAACGAGATAATCATGATTAACGTGTCGGTGGATTGATGTTGCACACATCCACCGCTCCAGGTATGGTGTTTTCGTGAACATCGGCTCCACCAAAGATGCGAGACTCAATGTGAGCAGGGCCATGGCCAAGGCAGGGGCACGGGAAAGGGAGATTTTTCATAGCTGCTCAATCGTGGTGAACAATGGTCAATAAGCAACAAACTTCGTTCACAACCACCAAAATAGTGGTCAATAATGGTTGACAATGGTCAATAGGCAACAAAAAGGGTCAATGACCACCAAAAACCTCGTTCAAAAAGCTAAATTGATACTGGACACTAGTAGCTCATAACCACCCAAACAACCAACAAAGAGGCTGCTTGATAGGACATACATATCCACCTAAGAATGGCTAGTCATGCTAGTGGTTACTAATGTTTCATGGAGATCAATAGGAGATCCAAATTGTAAAATACCTTCTATGTGGTATAGCTGACGATAAATCACCAGCTTGTGGTGAACTCGACGGGGCTTTACTCGTATGGACATGACATGATCTATCGCAGTTCTCCACACAATTTGTTGGCTCTTTTGCGTAGTTAGAGAACCATGACCGCTCCGCTCATATTGGTACGAGCAACTATCCGCCAGTATCATTGCACTGGGATAAACGCATGTTTGTATTGGGATTGCTATCATCAACTATTGTTATGATCAAATTTGTAATGGTCATGGCCTATCATACTTGATAAACTGATAAACTATATACTGTCATGATCAATCGTTGTTGTTAGAATCAAACTCTTCGACGACTGTGATTAGATAGTATCAGGATCAACATGTTATCATTAGCTCCTGTGATGATAATATATGACCACTGTGATCATACAACAACTATTGCACTTAATTAGCTTCACCCTGATTCTACACACTGAGAATGGATCACTACAAACAACTGACATATTCATTATTCTTCATTATTATGTGATCGCATTGATTATCTTGTAAAAGTTGATGACTCAGAGATCATTATGAAATCACTGCATATCATTCTTACATCAACACAGATGACCATAGATCTCTATTCATCAATATTACTCATTATCAAGTCACCATTAAATCACTATCATTCCATCATTATTAAATTACTATCATTCCATCATTATTAAATTACTATCATTCCATCATTATTCAACCACCATTAAAACAACTATATCTCACTGTTAACCACCATGAATTACTCTTGACCATCATTCATCACCATCAAAGAACCCATCAGATTAGTATTATATATTTTCCAAATTGGGTTCAACTATCGATCACTCTAGATTAATTACTATTAAGGACCACCATTAATCACTATAGATCACTCTAAATTGGCTTCAACTTGATCAACTGCAACGCCCCGCAAGGAGTTCCGTAAGGGCGACGAGATCTATGGGATGACCATTGAGTCTGTGGTGCCTTGGCGGTCGGACCGATTTGGTCGGCGTGATGATGAATGGCGATTGGTTATTGGTTTCACAAGATTTCTTAATGAATAATCACCATTGTTATTGAGTAACCACTTAATGATTATTCATATTTGGTTATTGCTGGTTGCTTGATGAAACTGATTTCATAGGATTTCATAGTGGTGGTTATTGGTTTCAGAGATGGTTTCTTGATGGTTAGATGGTGTAAAATGATGGTACGCTGGCGAAAAGTGTTAAATGATAGTGAACTAACGGTTGCTTAATGATGGTTGAATGATGGTTGCTGTATGATGGTTGATTGGTGGTTGATCGATGCTTGATGATGGTGAATGAGGGTTGATGATGGTGAATGATCCTTGATGCTTGTTGTTAAATGGTCGTGAGTATTCGTGAGTGATGTGTTGTTTCTGGTGAAAAAGTGGCGGTTTATTGCTTGTCAAATGATGGTTGATTAATGATAGTCAATGATGCTAGCTTTGTGATGGTTAAACGATGCTTCAGGATGGCTGCTCAATAAATGGTAGTTAAGGATGGCTGCTCAATGATGGTGAAGTTGTTGCATGACGGTGATTGATGGTTTATTGATCATTAGATTATGGTTAATTCATGATTGATGGCTACTAACTGATCATTAGTGATGATTGATTGATGTTTATTCGTGGTTAGTTACGGACATGGCAAATGGTTAATGAATGGTTCGTTTCCTACGTGAACACATATAGAGAAACCTTAGTTTCCATTGTGGAATTCATACCAATTTCAACTCGCTATATGAATACATTTATAAATATATATGTAAATATGTTTATACATAAATACATAAATAAATACATACATAAATAGATAAATAAATAAATAAATATATATATATATACATGTATTATTCGCAAATTTTACATACTGTCCATACAAACTGCCCTTTGCACCTGGTGCGCTTTGGGCTTGAAAACCATCGAGCATTACAAACCAGTATCAACCAGACATAGCCATGGTCCATTAATCATTACTATCCACGGTCAAGCATATCGCAGTACCTATTGCAAGCAATTCTGGGCTGTTCCTTACTTACCAGAATCAAGCATAGCAGCCATTGTTGAATGAAATCAAGCATGACTTCACCATTAGTAATGACTAATTGACCATTGACTCAATCATTAGCCCTCATGAACCATGAATGACAGATAAGGATCAACCAACCATGAATGATCCTGAACTCCGACTTAAACGGTTCACTAACGATTAACTAACCATTAAGGATCAAAGATGGATCAAATGAATAATCATTCTCGAACCCTTATGGACCAGTAAACTCATGAAATGTAACCAGCAATAATCAACTGGCGCCATGAACCGTTAAGGATCAACCGGCGCGATCCTCATGGCAAGCCCTCAGGACTTGGACAAGAACCAGATCTCGTGCAGTTTGGAAGATCCTGAGCTCTTCGTTGAAGAAGAACAGGTGGCACCACCGACACGAAGAAAAAGATGAGGCGCGCCCGGCGCCCGGGCCCCGGTGCCTTTGGGAGCTTCGTGCCATTCGATCAATGGCAGTTCGGATGTTTTTTCCCTTGGATTCGATGAGGTCTCGAAACAGGGGAACTCCCGAGCTATGGCTGGTTTACTATCATAAATGATTGGAAAAGGATGATTTAGGGGTACCCCTATTTTGAGAAACTCCCAGATGGGGATTTCTTTGATTTGTTTGCATGAGTTCTCTTTGTTCAAGCATTGAAAAGTATCCGACTGCCCTTCTTTGCGTATTTTCATTGTGTGTTTGTTTGTGGTTGAGACATGGAGCAGTTTTTCAACCTGACCCTGTTGCATGTCTCGATATTGACCTGCATTAACCAGCAGCGTTCAATTGACGCAACCTGCACGTGTTCGTGAGGCTGCTGGAGGGTAGTGATCTCATGGAACTAACAGCATCACATGTTGTGTTGTTTGCCTCGTTCCATCGTAAGCGATGCTTTAGTGGTGGTTAGTGATGGTTAGTGGGCAAGGATAGAGAGCCATGCTTAAAAACCATTGCTGCTTGTTCATGGCTCATCATACCCAATAGTGATTTATGATGATTTGTGATGATCAGTGATCATTGATATTATGATTAATGATTGTTGTTAATGAATTTGCTATGGTTGTGGTTGATGGGGTGCCCAGCAACTGCTGACAATGAGCGCCACGAGCCTTTCAGACATTACCAAGAGACCGTATTGATTCATATCATCGCCATGGTTTGCCGATAGCGATCCCTATTTATTGTTAGTCCATGGATGTCTTATGGCTATTCAGCTAATTAATCTGGTTGGTGGTTTCGAACATTTTGTATTTTCCCTAGTAATCATTAACACATTGGTGGTTGACTCATATTTTTCATAAGGGTGGTTCAACCACCCACCAGTAGTGGTTGATACCAGGGTATCATGATCACACGTTCCCTTCAAAGATTCGGCGATGTGAAGCACCAGTGATCTCCCAGCGTGACCAGCAGTTGTGCCACCGCCAGGAGCAGTGAGTGGCTGACCCGGCCCGCCCCGGTCGGACAGCACCAGCGGTAAATCGAACAGTTGAAACTGAGTGAAAGGTGGGTTCTGTCAGCGAAGCATTTGTTGGAAATTACCTTTTTTAATCGGGATACAAAATTTGGCAAGTGCTCATTGGCACAGCAGCGCTGCTTGTTGGCGAAAGTGGAATCAGAAAGCGAGCCAGGAAAAACGAATCACGGAGAAGCCCACGGGACGTAAGAAACTACCTTCCTCAGACGCCGGCCGCACTGCCAAGCAATTGATTCAGCGATCTTCCAGCTTTGCAAGGGTTTCGGAAGCTTGACAGGACTGCAACAGACCCGATTCGTTGATGAACAGTCAGGAGTTATGCTCGCCTGAGAGTCTAGCCACAGACCCATAGACCCAACGCTCTTAACATCTCCAAACGGCTCCCGAAGTTGGGCTATCGCTTCAGGGCTTGTCGCTTTACCCCTGGTGTTTGGACCCATATACCCAATGTGAGCAGCAAGGATGATGACCAGCGCTTGTTCACCCACCTTTTTTTGGTGGGAAAGAAATGGTTGGTATTTTGGTTGCCTGACTTGGACCAAAGACCAAAGATCTAATGCTATAATCTAGTGCGCTGGCCTGGTCAGAGGTGTCAACATCAACCAGGAGCTAGTACCACCACGAGCGGAAGGATCCCTTTCTTGAAGATGTCAAGACAATTGTCCAGCCGCTAGTACCATCAGCAGCGAGTTATCATCAGATTCACATGTTGGTTTCTTAAATAGGGAACCCAAAAAGGGTAGGTTTATTACCATATCAAGGAAGATTGGGGGGTACCCCTATGTCTTGAGAAACCGCCAGGTTTTGGCTAGTGCCCGCCCTGTTAATTTAAGACCGGGCAAAGTTGAACCCCTTGCACAAAGCGGAGTCGACAGCGCGGACCGTAGCCGAAACTGCAGTTGCAGGGCTCGCAAGCAGCATGAATACCATGGTTGAGCAGGGACTCTCAGACTATCATTCAGTGCCAAGACAATCACGTTCACATAATTGAGATTGATTAGATATGGTTAGATCATGGTTGCGTATGGAATACGATAATTTGATGATCCAAATTTCCTAATTCGGTTTTCAATCATGCAAATGAGTATACTTAGATGATGCTTTGCTGATCATCCTTCATCTATGTAGAATAAGTACCACGAGGTGTCATGGATGTCACTTTTAGTGTATTGTGTGTATTGATTTGATGTAATTCATATGTTGTAAACTAATGTTCGGTAAAACTACATGGTGCGCCGTTGGTAGGCGGCCGTGGGGTTTCGTAGCCATGATCATCCTTCTTATGATGTTGTGTTAGGCACAAAAGTGCTGGTATTTACAGCATATTCTTCACTTCGCGTATGTTGAACACGCTTCCACACTGAAATATCTGTCTTTTCCAAACCCGGGAAAACTACTTTGTCAAAAGAGGATTGCCAGTGCTTCCAGCACTTGTCGTGGGGTTTTGCCAGGTGTCATGTGCATGCGGTACACCCACTGACACAAAAGCAAGGCCACGTGTGGATGTACCACTGTGGTCTTCTTTCCATTCGCAGCAGGCGGTATGAATTTCTTCAAAGCATCAACATCGCTCGCAAGTGCAAGTGAACGTTAACATGCCCCACCCCACCCCACCCCACCCCACCCCCGTATGCCCCACGTAGCATCCACGTAGCATCCAC